>PITA01011309.1:0-67411 GCA_004023965.1 Spilogale gracilis | reverse complement strand
TTGGTGGGAATGTAAACTGGTGCAGCCGCTTTGGAAAACAGTGTGGAGATTCCTTAAAAAATTAAAGATAGAGCTACCCTATGACCCTGCAATTGCACTACTGGGCATTTACCCCAAGGATACAGATGTAGTGAAAAGAAGGGCCATATGCACCCCAATGTTCATCGCAGCAATGGCCACAATCGCCAAACTGTGGAAAGAGCCAAGGTGCCCATCAACAGATGAAGGGATAAAGAAGACGTGGTACATATATACAATGGAATACTATGCCTCTGTCAGAAAGGATGAATATCCAACTTTTGTAGCAACATGGACTGGACTGGAAGAGATTATGCTGAGGGAAATAAGCCAAGAAGAGAAAGTCAAGTATCGCATGGTTTCACTTACTTGCGGTGCATGAGGGGCAAACTGGAGGACAGTGGCAGAAGGAAAGCAAATGGGAACTAGGGTAATCTAGGGAGGGAAACGAAACAACAGAGACTTTGGACACAGAAACAAACTGAGGGACTTGAAGGGAGGGGGGTGGAAGGATGGGAGAGCCTGGTGGTGGATACTGGGGACACCTAAAGCGTGGAGCACTGGGTGTGGGGAATGGGGAATGAATCTTGAAACACTGGAAAAAAAAAACTTTAGTAACAAAAAAAAAAAAAAAAAGAATGCTAAGAGTCACTGGGTAATGATGCAGACGTGAACCAAACTGAGAACTGTGGTTACAGTTGGCTGTGAGGTAGGAAATGTGAAGTCTGAAGACAAGAACTGAGTCTTAAACTTGCCAGAGTAAGGATGGAGGGATATTTATGGAATAGAGTTAGGGACTATTATGGGATATTTGGAATGTGCAGTACCTGGATGCGGAACAGTCATATGCATTATCTCACTAGGAGGTATTTGGGGATAGGAGCCATTCTTTATATTCCCTCAACAGTGCAGTGCTATGGATCTGGATTACTTAAAAGGCTGTCACATGAAGTAAAGCATCCCAGACATCTGGTGGCCTCCTTGAATTGTCTCCCAGCAGGACCCACTTTTTTTTTTTTCCCTCCAGTCTTTGGCACAAATACATTATTTTCTTGACTTGTGGCAGGCTGAAGAGAGATGATTAGGTTTATGTTATATTCCTAATTCAAATTCAGGCACATAGGTTAGAGCCTCTCCGATAACTTGGGGAATGGTTCCAGTTATTTAGTGGAAATGAAACACCATTTCAACTTATGAATTCTAGAGGATTTATGGCAGGGCAGCGGGAGCAGGGTTTGTGCGTAGAATTCAGTGCCAAGAATTCATCTCCAAATAGCTGGTGAAACCATTTAGTCCTTTTGGCTACTGATGTTAAATTCAGAACTCACATAAGCCAAGATTCCTCATTATTGGCTCATCAAAATCATAGTTTGAAAATTCAAAGTATTGAAAAAATTTTTAAAACAAAGCTGAAGAAATATGTATAAATGAATTTTTGTGGTATAAAATTCATGGTGTGTTTTTAAAAATAATTTTTTTCTCATTTTAAAAGTGGTAGATTCTTGTTGAGGAAGAAAATTGGGAAATATAAAAGTACAAAAAGAATTAAGAAAATATCACTTGTAATCCTCTACTTAGATATGACAACGTTTTTTTTTTTAAAGGTTTTATTTATTTATTTGACAGAAACACAGCTAGAGAGGAGAGTGAGAGAGGGAGAAGCAGGCCTCCTGCTGAGCAGGGAGCCCAAAGCGGGGCTTGATTCTGGGGCTTCAGGATCATGACTTGAGCTGAAGGCAGATGCTTAATGACTGAGCCACCCAGGTGCCCTGAGATGACCACTTTTTAAAATCTATCAGTTAATTTTTTAAAAAAATTAACATATAATGTATTTTTAGTTTCAGACACAGAGGTCAGTGATTCCTCAGTCGTATGTAACACCCAGTGGCCATTGCATCATGTGCTCTCCTTAATGTCCATCACCCAGGTACCCCATCCCCCCACCTACTCCCCTCCAGCAACCCTCAGTTTGTTTCCTGTGATTAAAAGTCTCTCATGGTTTGTTTCCCTCTCCAATTTTGTCTTATTTTTTGTCACTTACCCTATGATCCTCTATTGTCTCTTAAATTATACATATGAATGAGATCATATGATAATTATCTTTCTCTGACTTACTTCACTTAGCATAATATCCTCTAGTTCCATCCATGTCATTGCAGATGGCAAGATTTCATTTTTTGCTGGTCGAGTAATATTCCTGCGTGTGCACGTGTGTGCATGCGTGTGCCTCACATTTTCTTTATCCATTCATCTGTTGGTGGACATCTGGGCTCTTTCCATAGCTTGGCTATTGTGGATATTGCTTTTAAACTGGAGTGCAGTTGCCCCTTTGGTTCACTTTATTTGTATCTTTAGGGTAAATTCCTAGTAGTGCAATTGCTGGGTCATAGGGCAGCTCTGTTTTCAACTTTCTGAGGAACCTCCATACGTTTTCCAGAGTAGCTGCACCAGCTTGCATTCCCACAAACAGTGTAGGAGGGTTCCCCTTTTCCTGCATCCTCACCAACATCTGTTGTTTCCTGACCTGTTAATATTAGCCACTTTGACTTATGAGGTGGTATCTCATTGTGGCTTTGATTTGTATTTCCCTGATGCCAAGTGATGTTGAGCATTTTTTTCATGTGTCTGTGGGCCATTTGGATGTAATCTTTGGCGAAATGTCTGTTCATATCTTCTGCCCATTTCTTGATTGGATTATTTTTCTTTGGGTGTTGAATTTAATAAGTTATTTTTTTTTAAATATTTTATTTATTTATCTGACAGAGAGAGAGCATAGGCAGGCAGAGAGTCAGGCAGAGAGAAAGGAGGAAGCAGAGTCCCTGCTGAGCAGAGAGTCTAATGTGGGCCTCCATCCCAGGACCCTAAGGTCATGACCCGAGCTGAAGGCAGAGGCTTTAACCCACTGAGCCACCCAGGCACCCGAGTTTAATAAGTTCTTATAGATTTTGGATACTAGTCCTTTATCTGGTAAGACATTTGCAAATATCTTCTCCCATTCTGTCAGTTGTCTTTTAGTTTTGTTGACTGCTTCCTTTGCTGTGAAAAAGCCTTTTTTTTTTAATTTTAATTTTATTTATTTGACAGAGAGAGAGATTACAAGTAGGCAGAGAGGCAGGCAGAGAGAGAGGAGGAAGCAGGCTCCCTGCCGAGCAGAGAGCCCGAAGCGGGCCTCAATCCCAGGACCCTGAAATCATGACCTGAGCCGAAGGCAGAGGCTTTAACCCACTGAGCCACTCAGGCGCCCTGTTGAAAAAGCTTTTTTCTTGATGAAGTTCCAGTAGTTCATTATAGCTGTTTCCCTTGCCTTTGGAGCCATGTCTACCAAGAAGTTGCTGTGGCCAAGGTCATTGAGGTTGCTGGTTATGTTCTATAGGATTTGATGGATTTCTGTCTCACATTTAGGTCTTTCATCCATTCTGAGTCTATTTTTGTGCATGATGTAAGGAAATGGTTCAGTTTCATTGTTCTGCATGTGGCTGTTCAGTTTTCCAACACCATTTGTTGAAGAGACTGTCCTTTTCCCATTGGACATTCTTTCCTTTTTTGTCAAAGCAGTTGACTATAGAGTTGAGAGTCCATTTCTGGGTTTTCTATTCTGTTCCATTGACCTGTGTGTCTGTTTTTGTGCCACTGCCATCTTGATGATTACAGCTTTGTAATACAGCTTGAAGTCCAGAACTGTGATGTCAGCAGCTTTGGTATTGTTTTTCAACATTGCTTTGGCTATTCAGGGTCTTTTCTGGTTCCATACAAATGGATTTTAGGATTATTTGTTCAAGCTCTGTGAAAAAAGTTGATGGTATTTTGATAGGGATTGCATTGAGTGTATAGATTACTCTAGGTAGCATAGACTTTTTTTTTTTTAAAGATTTTATTTATTTATTTGACAGAGAGAAACACAGCTAGAGAGGGAACACAAGCAGGGGGAGTGAGAGAGGGTGAAGCAGGCTTCCCGCTGAGCAGGGAACCCAATGCGGGGCTCGATCCCGGGACTCTGGGGTCATGACCTGAGCCAAAGGCAGTCGCTTAACCAACTGAGCCACCCAGGCACCCAAGAACAGACATTTGAACAATATTTGTCCTTCCAACCCATGAGCATGGAGCATTTTTCCATTTCTTTGTGTCTCCCTCAATTTCTTTCATGAGTGTTCTATAGTTTCTGAATACAGATCCTTGGCCCCCAGGTTAGGTTTATTCCAAGGTATCTTATGGTTTTTGGTGCAATTGTAAATGGGATTAGCTTCTCAGTTTCTTTCTTCTGTCTCATTGTTAGTGTATAGAAATACAACTATTTTTCTGTGCATTGATTTTATATCATGACACTTTGCTGAATTCCTGTATGAGTTCTAGCAATTTTGGGGTGGAGTCTTTTGGGTTTTCCACATGAGTATCATGAGAAATGATCTATTTTTAGTGGATTTTTTGGGCTTTAGTATAATGTTTGCACTGTGTAATTTACATAGCTGAATTTATACTTTTTAATCAAATTCATATTCTGGTCTTTTTTTTTCCACCTACAATGCTATATGGTGAAGATTTTTGAATGTCATTAAGATTTATAAACATTGTAATGGTTGCATAATCACTGTGTGAATGTACCATTAGTTACTTTTTTATTTTAGAATTGTTCATCTTGGAATAACTTGTCTGACCAAAGTTGCAAAAATTATAGGAAGGTTTTTATTATACTTTTCACCTGGCTTTTGCAAATCTCAACATTGTACATAATCATATACAGTGGTCCAAATCAGAAAAGTAACTATGCTACAATACTATTAACTGATTTCCAGACCTTATCCAGTTTCACCAAGTGTTCTGCTTATGTTAAGGATCATGCATTGCATTTAATTGTAGTATCTGTCTCCTTTAATTTTGGGTAGTTCTTCTATCTTTCTTTGCCTTTCATTGCTTTGACTTATTTTGTAGAATGTCCAAATTCAATTTGAATTTGTCTGACATTTTCTCCCGATTAAATTCAAGTTTGCAGTTGGGCAAAAATACCTGAGAAGTGATGTTGTGACCTTCTTAGCACATCAGTTCAGGACGTTGAGATACCATAATCTATGAAGCCAGTTTCTGAAAATATCATTCTATGGTACCTCTAGATAAAGTGATACCAGGCATGCATTTTTTGCTGTACATTCATCAAAAAGTTTGAAACAAATATCTTTGATTCAGTGTTTCACTAGTGTCCTTGGATAATGTCAATTGTATGTAGTTTGTTAGTTTTAGCAACCTGAAGTGCTGTTTTATAAGAAGCTGTCAAAGCACAAATGTTTTTTTTTTAAAGATTTTATTTATTTGACAGTGAGAAACACAACGAGAGAGGGAACACAAGCAGGGGGAGTGAGAGAGGGAGAAGCAGGCTTCCCGCTGAGCAGGGAGCCCGATGCGGGACTTGATCCCGGGTCTCCAGGATCATGACCTGAGCCGAAGGCAGTCGCTTAACCAACTGAGCCACCCAGGCGTCCCAGCACAAATGTTTGTACATGAAATATTAATCATTTGGGTCATCTTTTTAATCCAATATTTTTTGCATAGATTATTTTTTGGCTTGAACTTATTTTTTTTTAATGCAAATACCACTTAAATTTAAGTATATAGGTGGTTCTATTGCTTTCTTAGCTATGTGTCTACAGATTACATACTGTGGCTTTAGCCCTTGACCATCATTTATGGCTACAAACCCATTATATGAGGGATCATATTCTAAATAAAATAGATACATGCTCTCAACTTTTCTTTTTTTGGAATCACGTCTGCAGTCATCATTTAGTTAATGATTATTGCCACATTCAGAAAAAGAATGTTATTTTGAGGGCAGAAATGTTTAGTGGAGCTTATTTAGCCATCAGATTTATAAAAAGGCTTGATTAACAGTTAAATTAACTGTAAAAATAAATTGTTAATGCTGCTTACATTTTTCAGGCTTTTATATACTTTGGAGTTTCATTTAACAAATTAACTTTAAAATAAATTGTCCTACATTTTTTGCTGTACATTCATCAAATAATTTGAATGATCTGTATTTAGCTCATGCCACATGCACCTCATCTTATGAATTCACTAACACTCACTGGCCTATATCTTACTTGGAGGAGCCATTGATCACATGCTTGTATGATGCAGCAATATCAAATTGCTGTTTCCAAAGGCTTACTCAACTAACTTTCTTTTTGCAGACCTGTAACAAAGAGTTCATGGGTCAGCATCAGTTCATAGACCACACTTTGAGTAGCACTGAGCTGAAGGGAACTATAGATAGAATACTATAGACATGCCAGAGATCCCATTCGAATAGTACATTGCCACCTACAGAGATTGTCACATGCACTGTCTTCTCATTCACATCTGCTGTCAAATCTCCCACATGTAGACAGCAGCAATAGGGACTTAAAACCCCCAGATAGTCACACCCCCGCCCAGACGATTGTGCTCTCTCATCTACAGTTCCTAAATATCTATACAATACTTAAGTACCTAATAATATGTACTATTATTACTTTTTCCCAGCTAGCTATTTGTTGTGACAGCTTGGTCCTCGGTGGTTGAAAAGTCTCTTTTGATGATTCACTTTCTAAATAGATTTGAGTTGATTTTATTTGTGATCCTATAAAAAGTTCTAGAGTTAATTTTGTTCTCTAAATTTATTATTCTAAGATACTATTAGGAAAATAAATTGTGTCACTTATATAAAATGTCACTTTAGAGAAAATGAAATCCTTACTTGTCTTTCTCAATGTATCTTAAATGTATTCTACCCCTATCATTTATTTGCATGAATGAAAAATGGGGTGGCTGGGGCACCTGGGTGGCTCAGTTGGTTAAATGACTGCCTTCGGGTCAGGTCATGATCCCGGAGACCCGGGATCGAGCCCCACATCGGGAGGGATCGAGCCCCACATCTGCTTGGCAGGAAGCCTGCTTCTCCCTCTCTCGCTCCCCCTGCTTGTGTTCCCTCTCTGGATGTGTTTCTCTCTGTCAAATAAATAAAATCTTTAAAAAAAAATGGGAAGTTAAAAACAGGTATCCTAGCATTATTACATTTCCAACAGCTTAATAGATTAACTTTGTCATTTCTATTTTTTGACCCCCTCTTATAAAAGAGTTTGAAACTAAAATGCCCACAGGGCCAGGCAGGTAATGTAAGGAGGGAGGTAGGTTGGGTACAACTATGGTGAATCATCCAGGGTGCTGTATTTAAATAGGATAGCTGCTGGCTCTCTTTCAGCTCCTATAACCAGGTGTGCCTATGAGCCCAGGACCACTAGATCTGATTTTTAAGGGAAATTGGAGATTTAGATTCTTATTAGACTTTTTTTTTTTAATTTTCAAAAGTTGGCATTAAGTTAAAATATGTCACAGCACTGTGCAGCCCCGTGAAACCCAACTGAAAGCTGACTGAGCTACCAGCTAATCATTTACTGCTGGCTTGTGCAGATTATTGTTCTTCAACTGAAGGTTCTCAGCCACTTAGGATCATTAGGAAGAAAGTGAGATCATGAACTTAAAAAGAATTTTCAACAAGGGTGAAATAAAAAGTTTTCTGCTCAACTCTAACTTTGCCAGAAAATTTAGTTAACAGTGTACCCTTGTGGTGATCACCTCTGGTGTTTGGAGTGTGTGTAATCCTATTGAAAAGAAATTGCATTTTTTTTCTCGTCAGATATATGTACTATAAAATCACTTTGATCACTTTTAAGTGTACAATTCAGTGGCATTAAGTATATTCAAAATGTGTGGTCCTTTACTTTGAAGAACTTCTTCATAATCCCTAACAGAAACTCTGTACCCATTAAATACTAACTCTCCATTCTCTTACCCCTGCCCCTGGTAATCTCTATTCTACTTTCTGTCTGTACCAATTTACTTATTCTATGTACCTGATATAAGTGGAATCATATAATATTTGTCCTTCATGTCTTCATCTTCATGTCGTATTATTTTCTTAGCATATTTTCAAGTTTTATCCATGTCATAACATGTATTAGAATTTCATTGCTTGTTAAAACTGCATAATCTTTCATCGTGTATCTGTTTTGTTTATCCATTCAACTTTTGACAGCCACTTGGGTTGTTTCTACCTTTTGGCTATTGTGAATAATGCAGCATTTTATATTGGTGTACAAGTATCTCATCGAAGTCCTTCTTTTGGTTCTTTTGACTTTGTATCTAGAAGTGGAATTCCTGAATCATATAGTAATTCTTTGTTTATCTTTTGAGGAGCTGCCAAAGGATTGTTTACAATGCCTACACCATTTTACGTTTCTACCGGCAATGTACTAGGGTTCTAATTTCTCCATATCCTCACCAGCACTTGTTTTTCTATTTCTTGATAATAGCCCTCATAATAAGTATGAAGTGCTATCCCATTGTGATTTCGATTTGTACTTTCCTTTCTTTGTTTTTTTTTTTTTTTTAAGATTTTATTTATTTATTTGACAGAGAGAGAGATCACAAGTAGGCAGAGAGGTGGGCAGAGAGAGAGGAGGAAGCAGGCTCCCTGTGAGCAGAGAGCCTGATGTGGGCCTTGATCCCAGGACCCTGAGATCATGACCTGAGCCGAAGGCAGAGGCTTTAAGCCACTGAGCCACCCAGGTGCCCCACAATTATACTTTTCTAATGGTAATAATGTTGCATATATTTTCGTGTGCTTTTAGGTCATTCATATATCTTTGGATATATTCCAGTCCTTTGCCCATCTTTAAAAACATCCTGACTGAGCTTTGGTTTTGTTTTTTATTTAAAGTAGGTTTCATACTCAGCATGGAGCCCAGCTTGGGGCTTGAACTCAAGACCCTAAGATTAAGACCTGAGCAGACATCAAGAGTCAGATGCTTAATGAACTGAGCCACTCAGGCACCCCTCTTTGTCTTTTTTTTTTTTTTTTAAAGATTTTATTTATTTGACAGAGAGAAACACAGCCAGAGAGGGAACACAAGCAGGGGGTGTGAGAGAGGGAGAAGCAGGCTTCCCGCCGAGCAGGGAACCCGATGTGGGGCTCGATCCCGGGTCTCCGGGATCATGACCTGAGCCAAAGGCAGTCGCTTAACCAACTGAGCCACCCAGGCACCCCCCCTTTTTTTTTAAAGATTATGTATTTATTTGAGAGAGGGAGCATGAGCAGGGAGTGAGGGGCAAAGGAAGAGGGAGAAGTAGCCTCCCTGCTGAGCCAGGAGCCTAATGTGGGCTTGATGCAAGGAATTTGGGATCATGACCTGAGCCAAAGGCAAATGCTTAACCGACTGAGCCACCCAGGTGCCCCTCCTTTGCCCATTTTTGAATTGGATTACTTGTTTTTTGTTGTTATTGAGTTGTAGGAATTCTTTATACTGTATCCTACTTTAAAATAACTTTATTTCATGTAAAAAAGGAAAGGATGTTTCAGTCTTATGAAAGCACTTTTAATACATCTATTACATCTATTTAATTTTTCTCCCTCCTAAAACCTCACCAGACCTAACATAAATGTATTTAAAAATAATCATAGACCCACAAGAGCAGAAAGAACAGGGAGAGAGAAAATAACAATCATATTTTAGAAGTTGGAAAGCAGGTAGATGAATGAGTAACTGAAAGAGTAACTCATGATAGTGGAAATGAATTTAGCCGATTATTAACTGTAATAATTACATACCAGTTATCTCTGCAATATCACCACATGGGTATCTAGTGGGCATCTCAAACTTGTCATGCTCAACACTGGACTCCTGATCTTTCCCTGAGAATTGTTTCTTCTTTAGGTTTCCCATGTTTCAATGGCAACCTCATCCTTCCAGTTGGACATGTATATTTCATTTCTGTGTTTAGAAGTTTGGGAGCCAGTTGTAACATAGCTTTGGAGCATGAATAGTACTAGGAATATATGTTATTCCAGTCTGCTGATTTATGCTCCAGTTCCTAGGCAGAGCAGCATCAATGAACTGAGGCTGCCAGACCTCAGGTGACATTGAACATCATGTTTCAAGTGCCCTTGCTGAGCTAGTTTCACTTTTGGGGACTTGCACCTAGTAAGTCTCTCTTTGTATATATAAAATGTAGCATTTATATTTCTATAAAATAACATGGAAACTGTAGGAAATTGTATTTTTGAGATGGATCTGTGAAGTGAAAGCTGTATCTCTGCCTGAAATAAATACTCTTACGTCTTCACACCTGGCTAGTTCACTGGATCTCTCTGAATGTCGTGGGAGACAGAGCCATCGACCTGCTGCCACAGGGTAGGTCTGAGTGAGCCAGTCCTGCTTCACTGGCCACACAGACCAGGGTGAGTTGGAAAAGTTGGCAGAAGCCTCCAGGAGTGTAAATTTTTGTATCTTTTTTTTTAAACAATGTAGGCTTTGCAAACTTTTTTTGAATAATAACATCATTATAATTTTCTAACATCATGAATGAAGACTTTTAACTTAAAAGACCAGAAAAGGATTTAGATGGGGTTTTCAGGTGCTAGGGTGTCATTTTCTCTGAGGTCAACTATAACTCGCTCTCGGTCATCCTGGGAGTAGTTAATCATATAGCAGGAAAGAGGTGACCTTGGGACTAGGACAAAGTCAGAAAGAATTCTAGCACTGAGACTTATTAGCTGTGGGCCTAGGCTTGAGGTCCAGGTTCATCACTGACAAGCTGTGTGGCCTTGGGCAAGTTACTGATCTTTAAGTTTCAGTTTCTTATACAAGTGGTGATATTTACCTCATAGAGCATTGGAAGATTAAAGTAAGCATGTGAAATGCTTAGCATTGTGCTAGACTTTAGAATGAGCACTCAGGAAACATATTGGTTATCATTATGAAATGTATAGTGTTTTCAGTTTCCTCTTGTGGGTGCCTGTTTTGAGAGCTATAACACTTGGAAGAATGAGCTATGACAGTGGTTTATGTGTGTGAAATTATTTTTTTCCCCAGTATGTTTGATCTGTATCCTGATCTACATTTGAAGTACCCTCAAATTCTAGTAGGGAGAAAGGTATTTGTGTGCTTGGGGGATATGGAGTGTGTGTGTGTGTGTGTGTGTGTGTGTGTGTGTGTGTGTGTGTGTGTGTTGTGAGGGTGAAGCAGTAGGGTTTAATACACATTAATACACATTAATTCCTGAATCCCAGGGATTCAGGAATTAATGGGGACTTTGGGGTTTGGATAGTGATTGTTGGGTTAAAACATCCAAACTGCTCAAATGCTGAATTATGAAGGACTGCTTTCTCAACTCTTGAATTGGCTGCTTCTTATTTAAACACGGTTCATTTGTGAGTTATGTGAATGTATCAATAGACTATAACAACTGAAAGCAGATTATTCAACCAGCTAATTGTGAATACTACTGTATCTTAATCCATTTCACACTTGTAATAAAAAGAAAATATTAATAGTGAAGATAAAATTGATAAAAACAAGCAAGTTGGATTGAGTGGTTTACCAAGTTCCAGGGAATATTTTCATGGTTTGAATAATGATAATTGTTTGTGTGCCATTTCCAGTGTGCCTGAGTGATTCAGGTAGTCAAACTCTAGTGAGGTTGTCCAAGCTGAATTATCACATTGCTCAGGAGGCCAGCTGTGCAGGCTGACTTGCTTTCTCTTTAGGGGAAAATGAGTTCATTACAAAGAAAACAGTATGTGTCATACAGTTTCCAGGAATCTCAAGTGATTGGTTATAATATACATATATTTTTAAAATAAATTAAGACAAGTATTTAGAAGTCAAGCTCTAGGAAGCTTCTGAAAATAGTTACAGGGCTGCATGAATTAAGATTATTTGGGTTATAAGGAACAGAAAATAGACTCTGGCTAGCTTAAGCAAAAAGAAATGTGTTCGATAGACACAGAATTCTCTCACTCATCTAACAAGTCACTGACCAGGCAACCTTGGGGAGAACAGGGACTGAGAGTTCAGTAGCAGGAGTTGGTGGAACTTTGCAATCAATGTGATCTGCTTCTACAAACCACAGTCTTAGTTCATTTCTGGAGAAATGCATAGACGTGGCTTGAGCCAGTGTTTGAGTTTATCCTTGGACCAGACAACTATAGCCCAGGGTGGCATCTTCTAGTCCAAACAGTGCACTGAGCACCCAACTCACACAACCCTGGAAGCCCCTGGAGCAGCGAAGCAGGCCGCCCCCCCAGGGTGCCGACCACAGGGTATTTCAGCTTTGAGCTACTTTCTTTTTCCTCCTTCTTTTAAAGACACTGGTGAATTTTTGTTCCACTCTTTGCTTGGGGAAGTTAAATGGGTCCCTGCCCCTATTCCTGGAGTCTTGGTTAATGATTTTCAAGAAGTTCTGTCAGCATCAGCAGTTCTACTTACAGCAGACTTTGGGTAGTTCCCTTTGTACATATGCTCTTCATCAATTCTTTGCTTACATTTCCCCCCTATATTGATGTTTTGGCAGTTTTTAATGTATATGGTTCTATGTTGATTGACATCTGATTAGTACACATCTTTGAATGGGTTGGCCACCAGATGAAGGGAGTGGGTGGAGTAGTGAACTGTGGTAGTCTGTACTCCAACTTAGGTTTATCATCTTAAACATCCTCTCATCAAATTGGTTACTGTTTTCATCTTAGAGGAACATATTCCCTCAGTCATCTTCTCTTCCCCCTGACCTTTTTATTGAGAGAGACTCTTCAATAGGAAGGTGTTATTTCCTCTTTTTAAAAAATTATGGACTGTATAATGCATACAAAAGAATAAATAAGATATATGATTATTGGTCTCTAAAGGCTAATAATAAAAGAAACATTCACATATAAATAGAAGATTTCAGTGTCTTGGAAATATTCTATGTGCTCTGCCCTGATCACACTATTCTTCCTCTGGTGGTAGCCATTTGCTGACTTTTATATTCATTATTTCCTCACTTGAAAACAATTTTTAAAATCACCTATGTATGTATGTGTGCCTAAGCATACATAAAAACATGATTAGTCAGTACAAATTTAGCTGAATAGGGAAAGAGCTATCTCGCTATTGTTAGAAAAGTCTCCTGGGAGAAAATAAGCTGAACAGAGTTTTTTGGACGTGATTTCAAGAGGCCTACTTGAGAAGTCTTTGGGCAAAGGGTTGAAGTAGTCCTGGAAAGTCAAAACATCTGGCAGGCCAGGAGTGTGGGCCAGGGGTGTCCAGAGAAAAAGTGGGTAGAGAGAACGGGATTCTTGTATTTGTTGCTTCCCAATTCACCATGATCAACCCCAGCACTCTGGGGTAGGTGAAAAATAGTGGTTCTTAAAGTATGGTTCACTGGCCAGTGGCATCAGTATTATCTGAGAACTTGTTAGAAATTCCTAGGTCCCAGGGCAGACCTATGGAAGAGACATCTTTGGGGTTGGAGCCCAACAATCTGTGTTCCATCAGTGATTCAATACATGCTAAAGACTGAGATGCACTGGATAGAAGTATATGCTCTGCATATATCCTCAGTTGATCCAGGTTGTAGGGCATGGAAAGGAAAGAAGGAACTCAGTTAATTTGCATATGGTCAAGATAGGCTGAGTACAGATAATTATAGGAGCCAGGCTCACTAGCTAGATCAAAAAGGTAATACAAGGTAATACAAGACAGCTGGTATTTGTGGGATGACAGCGTTCAACTTGGCTTCTTTTGGTGACACTGCTTCAGTCTGGACTTCTAGCCTCTAAACCTGGTGTACATTTATTAACCTAGGATCCTCCTTCCTTAATCTACCTTGAGATTACCTTCAGTTCTGTCCTCTTTCCTCTGTTCCATATCTTCCCTTTTTCTTGGTTTACTCTCTTGCTTTGGGTGAAGCTGAACATTCAGTAGTTTTTCCCAAAAGAGTACATGGGATATAAATTTTTGGAGTCCTGGAGTGTCTAGAAATGTCTTCATTCTTTTTCATACTGATTATCTGGCTGAATTTAGAGAAACGATGGCGACATCACTCCATTGCTTCTTACTCTTTAGTCCTCTTGCTTCTGGCGTTGCTGTTGAGAAGTTTACAGCAGTGTGATACCTGTTATTTTTTTTTTCTTTTAAGATTTTATTTATTTGAGAGAGAGAGAGGGCACGAGCCAGGGGAACCAGGGGAGGGGCAGAGAAGCAGACTCCCTGCTAAGCAAGGAACCCAATATGGGACTCAAATCCAGGGCTCAGGGATCATGACCTGGGCCAAAGGCAGACACTTAACCTACTGAGCCACCCTGGTACCCAATTACTACTACTACTGCTACTACTACTACTACTACTTCTACTGCTACTGCTTTTCCTCCTCCTCCTCCTCCCCTTTCTCCTCCTCCTCCTCCTTCTTCTTCAAGGTTTTATTTATTTATTTATTTGAGAGAGAGAAAGAGCTGAGTGCAGAGGACATGGCAGGGCTCAATTCCAAAACCTTGAGATCATGACATGAGCTGAAATCAAGAGTCACGTGCCTAACTGACTAAGCCACCCCAACACCCCTGACACCTGTTTGTTGTTGTTGTTGTTTTAATGTACCCTGTTTTTCCCCTCTGAAAGATTCTGCATAATCTATTTGTCCCCACAGCTCTGAAATTTCACAAGAATATGCCTTGATATCGTTTTTTTAAAAAAATAAATGTAGGAAATTTAAAAAAATTGTGTTGTGACCCTTCCAATTTGGACTTGTATCTTTTCATCCTGAAAAATTACCTTGGATTATTTTTGTTGATTCCCTTCTTTCCATTTACTCTGTCCTCTCTTTCTGTAATTTCTGTTTATTTGTTTGTTTTATAAGTTGTATCTCCTAGGCTGGTTGCCTTTTAAATTTTTTTGTGTGTTTTACTCCTTTTTTTCCTGGAATGTTTCCTTTTTTACAGCCTCCAATTATTTTTTTTTTCTTAAATATTTTATTTATTTGTGTGAGAGAAAGCAAGCACAAGCAGGGAAGTGGCAGGTAGAGGGAGAAGCAGGCTCTCCATTGAGCAAGGAGCCTGATATGGACTTGATCCCAGGATTCTGAGATCATGACCTGAGCTGAAGGCAGACGTTTAACCGACTGAGCCACCCAGGCGCCCCATAGCCTCCAGTTCTTGTTTCATGGATGCAATATCCTCTTGTATCTCTCTGAGGAGATTAATGATACTTTTGAAGTTTTCTTCACCGCAAGTATCTGTTTCCTGCAAATTGCTTTTTTTTTTTTTTTGTCTTTATCTTCTATATTAGTTCTAATTTGGTTGTTTGCTCATAAGAGTTAAGAACTAAAAATTTGAATGGAAGCTTTGAGCATGTGTATGCAGGGCTTGTCATTCTTAAACTTTGCAAAGTGATGGGTGGACCATTTGTGGGAAATCTCCTGAAACTAGGATTTTTACATTTTTACGTTTTTATCAAATTCTCCAGAGAAGATTCTTCCAGTATCCTGCCTGGCTTCCAGTATTCTGAAGCCTGAGTTAGGACGAGGCCTAAGGGACTTAGCATTCAGCTTCTCAGACTGTTTTCGCCCACTCTGCCTTATTTGGAGACCCCCTTTCCCCATAGTTCCCTTGGTTAGGATGCTGAGAATCAACAGTGTGCCTCATTTCTCCCTTCACCTTTGCCATCTCTTCTCTGCCTTTTAGTGGAGTTGAACTGGACCTTCCCGTAGGCCTAAAGGCATTTCTGCTCTAGTACCATTTATTCATTACTGAAAAACCTTGTGTTCTGCAAAGTTGTACTCTAAAAATAAGGTTTCTGGGACAGATGAGTTAGGAGAACATTACTCACAGTTTTGTGATTTTTGTATTTGGTGCAACACAAAACCTGTAACAGTTCTAATTACAAAAAAACCAAAAAACCAGCAGCACCGATAAATCTCCGTGTGCATTTGCATCCGGCATCATTCACTAGATCCTTTGCAGCTTTTAACTGAAGTTGTAGGTCCTTTAGAGCTTTTTCTTCTAACAGAGATTAGTCTTTAAAGAAAAAAATCTGATCTGCCCAGGTGTCTTTTCATTAATTTTTTAAAAAGGCTTTACTTATTTATTTGACAGAGAGAGCGTGAGCACAAGCAAGGGGAGTGGCAAGCAGAGGGAGAAGCAGGCTTCCCACTGAACAGGGAGCCCAATGTGGGACTCAATACCAGGACTCTGGGATCATGACCTGAGCTGAAGGCAGACATTTAACTGACTGAGCCACCCAGGGCCCCTGCTTTTTTGTTGTTGTTGTTGTTTTTTGTTTTTTTTTTTGACACAGGCCAAATGCCTTTACACTTCTGACATTGGCACTCCCAATTCCCTTAAAAACTTAATGGAGTAGGGCGCCTGGGTGGCTCAGAGGGTTAAGCCTCTGCCTTCCACTCAGGTCATGATCTCAGGGTCCTGGGATTGAGGCCTGTGTCGGGCTCTCTGCTCAGCAGGGAGCCTGTTTCCTCCTCTCTCTCTGCCTGCCTCTCTGCCTACTTATGATCTCTCTCTGTCAAATAAATAAATAAATAATCTTAAAAAAAATTAATGGAGTAGAAAATGTGGAGATTTTGAAGTCCCTACACCAGTCACTAAACTTGTAAAGGATTTGGGTCCCCCCTTTTATATTTTATATAAAATTTTAGGATTTTATATCCTGTTAAGTCTTTCTCTTTACTTGTGAGAAATCCTGCTCCTGATAGCTTCAAAACAACTGGGAAAGGTCATCTATGAACCCATATGATTTCTGCACCTCCCTAATTACCAGTTGTATTTGAATTCATTCTCAGGAAAGAAACTCTGAACAGACTGTATACCTCACTTCTGTGAGCCATGTCTACCCCTAGGACTTGCTCTGACCTAGAAATCCGTGGATGGGCCCTTCAGAATGCTGGCACTTTAGGAGAATATGTACTGTGCAGGAGATCCATTTTTCCTACATCACCATTCAAACTCCTCAGATTTGGGGCCATGTATTTGTAGCCTGGGGGCTGTGTTTGTTTCTCTGCTTCACTGCTGATACTGTTTTTTTTCCCCATCATTTTTTCATTTTTGTTGTTTTTAGGAAAATTTGAGGGAGGCCCATGGAATAAAATATATTACCCCACCTTCTTTACCCAGAAGTTCCATAGGAATAGTGGTTTTCAAGGAAGGTGAAATCAAAATTGGCTGGAATATTACAGGTTGAGAAGTTTGCTTTGGCCCCAGAGGAAGTAGAAGCTATTAGGGCAAGGTGAGTCAGAGCGGGGAGAAGGGGAGGAAAGAGTCCCAGAAACAGCAGGGGCTGGGGTCTTGATCTAGTTTAGTTGAGCCTGATTTTGGATCTGTTTAGAGTACTCTCTTGTTTTCTAACTTTTGAATCATCAGAATCCACTAGGAATTTGTGAAAAAAGCAGATTCCTGGGCATCATTCATGAGGACCCGCTCTGGCAAGTGCTAGCCGGGAAAAGAAGAGAAAAGGAAGCTAGTACATGACTGTAATGTGACATTTCACATATAAAGGTGTATATACAGGGACACCTCAGAGATCCTGCAGGTTTGGTTGTAGACTATTGCAACAAAGGGAGTATGTCAGTAAAGCAAGTTAAATGAATTTTTTGGCTTCCCAGTATATAAAACAACGTATGTACCTCAATTAAAAAAATACTTATTCCTAAAAAAATGCTAACTATCATCTGAGCTTTCAGCAATTTTTGGTAATCTTTTGGTGGTGGAGGGTCCTGCCTGGACGTTGGTGGCTGCTGACCAGTTGGGGTGGTGGTGGCTGGGGCAGTTTCTTAAAACAAGATAAATATGAGGTTTGCTTCATCGATGGACTCTTCCTTTCATGAACCATTTCTCTGTGGTATGCAGTGCTCTTTCAGAGCATTTTATCCACAGTAGAACTTCCTTCAAAATTAGAGTCAATCTTTGCAACCCCTGCTGCTGCTTTATCAGCTAAGTTTATGGAATATCTTCACTGTCCTTTCAACAGTCTTCACAGCATCTTCACTAGGAGTAAATTCTGTGTCAAGAAACCACTTTCTTTGCACATCCTTAAGAAGCAACTCCTCGGGCGCCTGGGTGGCTCAGTGGGTTAAAGCCTCTGCCTTCGGCTCAGGTCATGATCTCAGGGTCCTGGGATTGAGACCCACATCGGTCTCTCTGATCAGGAGGGAGCCTGCTTCCTCCTCTCTCTCTGCCTGCCTGTGATCTCTCTCTCTGTCAAATAAATAAGTAAATTAAAAAAAAAAAAAAAGCAACTCCTCATCCATTTAAGTTTGATCATGAGGTTGCAGCAATTCAGTCCCATCTCCAGGATCCACATCTAGTTCTAGTTCTTTTGCTGTTTCCACCACATCTGTAGTTACTTCCTCCACTGAAGTCTTGAGCCCCTCCACACCATCCATGAGGGCTGGAATCAACTTCTTCCAAACTCCTGTGAATGGTGATATTTTGACCTTTTCTCATGAATCACAACGTTCTTGATGGCATCTAGAGTGGTGCAACCTTTCCAGAAGGTTTTCAATTTACACTGCCCAGATCCCTCAGAGAAATCACTACCTATGTTAGCCACAGCCTTACAAAATTTGTTTTTTTAGTAATAAGACTTGAAAGTAAAAAATATTTTTGATCCATGGGCTGCAGAATGAATCTGTTAGCTGTCATGAACACAATTCATCTCATTGTCCATCTCCAGCATAGCTCTTAGGTGACTGGGTATACTGTCAATGAGCAGTCATATTTTTAAAAAGATTTATTTATTTATTTTAAAGAAAACGAGAGAGCAGGGGGTTGAGGAGCAGAGGGAGAGAGAGAATCTCAGGCAGACCCCCTGCTGAGTGCAGAGCCCGACTTGGGGCCAGATCTCATGACCCTGAGATCATGATCTGAGCCCAAATCAAGAGTCGGTTGCTCAACCAACTGACCCACCTGGGCACCCCATAAGCAGTCATATTTTGAAAGGAATTTTTTTTTCTTTGAGTCTCAACGGTGGCTTAAAATATTCAGTAAACTATGTTATAGACAGATGTGCTGTCA
This sequence comes from Spilogale gracilis, assembly GCA_004023965.1. Taxonomy (NCBI): domain Eukaryota; kingdom Metazoa; phylum Chordata; class Mammalia; order Carnivora; family Mephitidae; genus Spilogale; species Spilogale gracilis. Next base: position 48,528 of record PITA01011309.1, on the reverse strand, counting down.
GCCAGCGTTTGTTAAACCATTTTTAGAACTCAGGCAGAGCATTTAGCATAATTCGTAAGGGCTGTTGGATTTTTGGAATGAGTACTGGCTCCAGCTCAAAGTCATCAGGTGCACTGGCCCCTAACAAGAGGGTCAGCCTCTCCTTTGAAGCTTTGAGACCAGGCATTGAGTCCTCTTCTCCAGCTATGAAAGTCTGAAAAGGCATCTTCTCCCAATATAAGGCTGTTTTCATCTGTGTTGAAAATCTGCTGGGGCCCCTGGGTGGCTCAGCTGGTTAAGTGTCTGCCGTCAACTCAGGTCCTCATCCTAGGGTCCTGGGATCGAGCCCCACATTTGGCTCCCTGTTCACTGGGAGCCTGCTTCTCCCTCTCCCTCTGCCTCTCCTCTTGCTTATGCTCTCTCTCTCTCTCTCTCTCTCTCTCTCTCTCTCTCTCTCTGTCAAATAAATAAAATCTGAAAAAAAAGAAAGAAAACCTGTTGTTTAGGGCAGCCACCTCCACTGATGAACTCTGCCACATCTTCTGGATCACTTGCTGGGGCTTCCGCACCAGTGCCTGCCGCTCCACCTTGCACTGTCGTGTTCTGGAGACCGGCTCTCTCCGAAGCCTCATGAACCTACCTCTGCTAGCCTCACACTTTTCTTCTGCAGCGTCCACACCTCTCTCAGCCTTCACAGAATTAAAGAGAATTAGAGCCTTGCTCTTGATTAAGGCTTTGGTTTGAGGGAATGTTTGAGGGAATTAAAACTTCCTCCATACTGGGAACAAGGCTGTTTTACTTTCTTATCACTTGTGTGCTCACTGGAGTACCACTTTTAATTTCCTTCAAGAACTTTTCCTTTGTATTCACAACTTGGCCAACAGCTTGACACAAAAGGCTTGGATTTAACTTATCTTGGCTTTTCACCTGCCTTCCTCACTAAACATAATCAAGTTATAGCTTTTGATTTAACATGAGAGACATGCAACATTTCCTTTCACTTGAACACATTAAAGACCATTATAGGGTTATTAATTGGCCCAATTTCAATATTGTTGTATCTCAGGGAATAGGGAGGCTTGAGGAGAGGGAGAGACCCACGGGAACAGCTGGTCCGTGGAGCACTCAGAACACACACAACATTTATTGATAGGACACAGACACGAAGTGAGCAAATGCTGTTGGAAAAATAGTGCCAATAGACTTGCTCAGTGCAGGGTTGCCATGAATCTTCAAATTGTAAAAAATTCAGTGTCTGTAGTTTTTTTCCTTGGTCTGTAGCATTTCCAAAGATACATAAAAATTCCTGTAATCTCTTTATCTGCAGTAGTTCAACTACTACCTAATTAAATTTAATCAGTGCCTTTAAGCATAAAGCGAATTATGTGTTAGGCTATTAATAGTTATTACTGCTTTTTTCTAAACAGAGTATTTGACTCCTGCTATAAAACTCTTAATTCTCATTTTTCTTTGTGGCTCTTTTTCAAAGGATGGAGATTTCTAAAACCTGATATGTTGCAATGTTAGGACTTCCTCTTAGTCTTTATGGCATTTTGTAGTTAATTATTATTACACTGGGATAGAGCTTCATTAACAATTAAAACATCTGTGGATATACCAATCAAATTTTTACTAATTTATTCATTAAGATGTACTTCATCTACCAACTCTACTAGAAAACCAAACTCTCTTACTTGAATATTTCTGGCAATTTGCCAACATTTCTTTATTATTTCATTATTCTGTAGTGGGCATGAATCTTGGGCTCTCAACACAGGTACGTAAGCCCTGTCTTTTAATTTTTTTTTAATTGAACATAAATTCTATGCCAAGCCCTTACTTTATAGAAGTCCACTAAGGCCAAATCAAGGTTTCTTCAGTCAGTACAGGCCCTTGCTACCCCTACTGCCTGCATACCTTCAGGATTGAAAGTCAGTCCCAGGAGAGCCAAGACTTCTAGTGGGTAAGATGTGGGTGGGGACAAGCCATCAGCCTTCAGGTGGTTGTCCTCTGTTCCCAAGGTACTGATTATAAATTAGTCTTCATTCATCAGGCACAATGTTATCCTTATCTCTACCCTGTCCTGTACCAAGGGCTCTCCAGGCTATTCTTATCTGTGACCTTCAGACACACATACAACATTTGGTTGCCCTTCTCAGAGATATTTATTAACAAATAACTATCTTGTTTCTCCACCTTATAACTCCCTATCTTCCACAGCTGAGGGAGTCTCTTTCTCCTGTAGGATAGGAAAAACTGGATTTTATAATCATGCATTTTCTCCAGTTCATTTGGTAATGCATCCTTGTTTGCCATATCCTCAAAAGATCAGGCTATTACAACTGAAAAAAAATATTGGCTTTTCTACACAGCTCTTCTCTTTGGAAGTAGTAGATGCCTTAATCTTCAGTTTGAGTTGAGGAAAGGTCATGGGACAAAAAGGAATTACTAGAAACAGAAGAACACCAGCTTAATATGTGAAATATTATCCACAATCATTATATTGGAACTTGTATAATGAATACCTATTGTGCATTATAGATTTTTAACTTTATTATTTCTGTATGTCCCTGTGAAGAAATGGAAGGCCTTCTTCATCAGTGAGAGATGGCTCACTGGCATGGACTCTGCATGATGAAGATATGGCCTTGGAAATTGGATTTTGGGTTAAGAACTGGGAGTACCTGATATTACTACACATATTCTGCCTCCAGGAAGATGAAATAGATATACTCTACCCTCTTCCTCCCGCTAGGTATAACTAAAACTCTGGATATTGTATATAAAACAAATATAAGAAGACTCTGTAGAGAGAAGAGACAGATCACCCAGAGACACTAGAACCTGAGGAATGACATGATGGTGAGTTCCTTGGTTTTTCTTTCTGTTTCATAGATTTTAGACTCTACTAAAGAAAATAGCAACTCAGAAAATGCTAGCAGGTGCAGATTAAAAAAAAAAGAAAATGTCTTGAGAAAGCTTTGATCTTTCTAGGGAAAGGACTAGGAAATGGACAGTCTCATAAGGCAGAAACCTTCTAGATAATGGCCACTAGACTCCAGTCAAATTCTACAGAAATATCTGTGGTCCCACTACACCTTCTCTAGTTGAGAGCAAGTGAGGAGCCTAGGCTTCTGCCCTCATGAGACTGTAATGAAGTCCCCAACACCCCCACAGGGGAGGTGTCAGAGAAGGCTAAGTAGGGATCTAGGACTTCCATCCCTGCTAGGCAGTAATGAACACCCCTCCCCACTCATCGCCTCCCAGCCTTTGAGGTGTCAGTGGATCACATGCAAAACTTGGACTTCTCCCACCAGCAGTTAAGGAGATGGCCCTTCTCTGCCCCATTAGCATGATGTAAGAGGGGCTTAATGGAGAGTCAGAACTTTTCCCAACACTGAGTGGTAATGAGACCACCTCCTCTCCTCACCATGTTAGTGATATCAACATGGGGGCAGTAATAGTGAGGCACCCATCTTTAGCCAGCATGGCATCAGTGAAGGCCTAGCGGGAAGGCTGAACTCCTATCCTTGCCTAGTAGTAACAAAGTGTACCTTCCACCCTTGGTGTCAATCAAGGACAAATGAGGGACTTTAACTTCTTTTCCCACCTGAAAACTAAAGACAAAGAAAAGTTCTTGAAAGCAGCCAGAAAGAAATGACACGTTACCATTGCCTATAGGAAAAAACAAAAAACAAAAAAAACCCCCAAACAATTTAAATGACAAGCAGATTTTTCATCAGAAACCATAAAACACTGGAAGGGAGTGACAGACATTTTTCAAGTGCTGAAAGAAAAGAACTGTTATATTCAGTGAAAATATCCTTTAGAAATGAAAGGGACATGAAGACTTCTCAGATAAGGGAAAGCTAAGAAAATTTGTTGCCAATATGCATACCCTAAAAGGAAGGCTAAACAAAAACAAAACAAATGGTAAAAGAAGGAATCTTAGACATCAGAAAGGAAGAAAAATGTAGAAAAAGCCAAAGTAAAAAAAAAAAAAAAGAAAGAAATGGTTGAATACAATACATTTTCCCTCTGGAGGGTTTGTTTTGTTTTGTTTTGTCTTTTTTAAGACTTTATACCTCTAGAGTTTTAAAAATTATGTTGGATTATTGAAGCAAAAATATTAACTGTCTAATATGGTTCTCAATTTATGGAGAGGAAATAATTAAGGCAATTATAAATGAAGATGAATAAAGGGGTATAAAGAGAAATAAAGTTTCAGTATTTCACTTAAACCGGTAAAATGTTGACACTCTGATTAGTACATGTAAATAATATAATGAATGCTTAAAGGAAACACTAGAAGAACTCTATAAAGAGATACACTCAAAAACACTACAGATAAATCAAAATGGAATTCTAAAAATGTTTGAGTAACTTCCTGGAAGGCAGGAAAAATAAAATAGAGATCAAACACAAAGTAAAAAAAAAAATGGCAGATTTGATTACACTCAATATAAACAATTTAAACATAGATTAAGGAACTGGGAGTACCTGATATTACTACACATTTTCAGTGTAACAAAGTTACAGAGTCCCACAGAATGTGGACAAACTTAAAGACAGAGATTCACACTGTATATTTAAAAATGTGACCCAACCATGTGTTGTGCAAGAAACTCACTTCAAATAGTTCACATGATATATGTGGGTTAAAAGCAAAAAGATGGAAAAATACATACCATGCATATCTTAAGTAAAAGAGAACAGAAGTAGGTGTATTAGTATCAGATAAAGTAGACTTAGAGCAAAGAAAATGACCAAGGACAGAGAGAATTATTACATAATGATAAAAGGGTCAAGCTATTAGCAAAACCTAGTAATCCCAACTGTGTGTTCACCATATATGTGGTGAAATATATGAAGACTGTGAAATATATGAATCCCAACTGTGTGTTCACCATGTATGTGGTGAAATATATGAAGACTGTGAAATATATGAAGCAAAAACTTAGAGAACTAAAAAGAAGAATAGACAAATTCACAATTCTAGTTGGCAACATCAATATTCCTTTCAACAGTCAATAGAACAACTAGAGAGAAAATCATCAAAGATATAGAAGATCTCAACTAGGGGCGCCTGGGTGGCTCAGTTGGTTAAGCAACTGCCTTCGGCCCAGGTCATGATCCCGGAGTCCCGGGATCGAGCCCCACATCGGGCTCCCTGCTTGGTAGGAAGCCTGCTTCTCCCTCTCTCACTCCCGCTGCTTGTGTTTCCTCTCTAGCTGTGTTTCTCTCTGTCAAATAAATAAATAAAACCTTAAAAAAAAAAAAGATCTCAACTAACAGGTGCTAATTGACATATAGAGCACTTCACCTAACAGTAACAGAATATGCATTCTTTTCAAGAACCCATGGAATATATACCAAGATAGACCATATCCTGGGCCATAAAACAAACCTCAACAAATTTTAAAGAATTGAAATCACGTAAAGTATGTTCTCTGACCACAGTGTAATCAAATCAGGAAATGGATATCACAAAGGTGATTTAAAAATCTCCAACATTGGGAAACTAAACAACACACTTTTGAATAGTCCATGGGTCAAAGAAGTCTTGAGAGAAATTAAAAAAAAAATACACTGAACTGAATGAAAATGGAAATACAGCATATGAAACTTTGTGGGACAAAGTTAAAGCACTACTGAGAAGGAAATTTATAGCACTAAATGCTTATGTTAGAAGGAAGTTTATAGATTGTCTAAGTTCTTCCTGAATGATAATACAAAGGGGCAATGATAGAGCAAGAATTGAGCTTTGGGGATTCAGACTCTATCCTATATGGACAATGCTACCAACGGACATGTTCCCTGAATAAAGAGCTGGGAACCAAGGGAAGCTGTGCTACTTAGATACTCTGAATCTGCTCCTGTTACTTTGCTTCATGAATGTTTTTCATTCTTGGTTAAAAATAAATCAGGAGCTATGTTAGATATAGGGTAAGCTGCTGTAACAGGATATTCTAAAATGTAGTTGCTTAAAATAGTATATTTTCTTATCATCTGACAGTCCAGTAATTGTTGGTCCAGGTAGGTGAGTCTATTCAGCTCCGTGAAGTCATTATTGATCAAGGTTCCATTCCTCTCTTTGCTGCACTAACCCTCTAAGTCAGGACTGTCCAGTAGAAATGTCTGCAATGATGGAAATGTATTTTCACTGTCCAGTATCATAGCCATTACCATGTGTGAAGTCAGAGGCCTTAATTTTTAATTTTATATAGTTTTAGTGAATTTGAAATTAAAACTGAATGCACACTGGTGGTTACTGCCTACCACACTGGACATTACAGCTATGGATATTACTGTGTTCAGCAAGATTGAAGCTGATTCACTACAACATTTGTTTCTACTCACAGAAAGGTAAAACACTAGAAATGGAGAGCAAGTAATATCTTTTTTGGCAAGTGAAAGTAAAATTACAACATCAATTCTACTCACGTTTCCTTGATGAAAACTTAGCCACTCTGTCGGGGTTTTCCAGCACCACACTCGGGTTCAGTGATTTACTAGGGAGGTCTCACAGGAGTCAGTGTGAATGAGTCACAGGACTCATACTCATAGCTGTGATTTATTACAGCAAAAGGATGCAATGCAAACTCAGCAAAGGGAAGAGACTCATGGGGTGAATTTTGGAGGAAATCGGGCACAGACTTCCAAGAGTCTTCTCCCAGGGGAGTCACACAGGGGATGTGCTTAGTTCCTTCAGCAAGGAATTGTGACAACACATGTCTACTAGGGAAATTCATTAACAACGCTGTGCCCATAGTTTTTACTGGGGTATCCTCTGCTTTGCTCATATTAAGATTTTCTATTCTCAGAAGGAAAGCTGGTAGTTAGTATAAACCATATGGTTTGTACAGTTTAGGCACTCTTATCATTAGGGAAAGTTTTAGATTGATGTAGGGAAGTGTTTACCAGTCAAGTTTCCAGATGCCAGTCAAGGGCCAATCTCACAAGCAGGCTTTTCTAATGAGCTATGTACCTTCCCAGCGGAGTGATATCTACTTGCAAAGGAGAATAGGAAAGGTAGCCTCTCGATGGGGAGCCACAGGTCTAATTCAAACTCTATTACTCTGACGAAATGGAGAAGAGATTTGAAAGGATAATGGAATTTACACACTTTGTGACTTTTGTTTTAAAAAGATTTTATTTATTTGACAGAGAGAAACACAGCGAGAGAGGGAACACAAGCAGAGGGACTGAGAGAGGGAGAAGCAGGCTTCCTGCCAAAGCAGGAAGCCTGATGTGGGGCTCAATCCTGGGTCTCCAGGATCATGACCTGAGCCAAAGGCAGTCGCTTAACCAACTGAGCCACCCAGGTGCCCCCACACTTTGTGACTTTATACAAGTTGCTTATTAGACTCCCTGCTACTTTGGTTAAGACGTGTGTCTCTGAAGTAATACATACATTGAACCACACGTGGCACACTGTAAGTTCTCAGTTACACTTCTATTATCATTATTAATATTAGTCTATTCTTAGAGCATGCGGCTTGGTTCATCCTTTCCTTTCTATTCTTAACCCACCAGACACTTGAAAGTTTTATTAGAAGTAGAATCTGGACCACTTTCAGATTGTTGCTTATCACTTCTTGCTCTGAACTCTTACCTTGGGTTTCTCCTTCATCACTTCTCTGAATCTTCTTGTATTTCAACCTCCCATTGTCCATTTCCTCCCAATGGTGAACACGAACCTCCCTGCATTCTTTCAAGCTGGGCTAGCCCAAGGTTGCCATATATTTGCTTTGTGTTGGTGAATAAAGCTTAAATGTCATTTTCTTCTGGGAAGCCTTTCCTGAACCCTCTACTTTTGGCTCTTCTATTGACTGTGTGCTGCCCCTGGTAGCTGGGTTAGTTTCCTAGGGCTTTGATAACAAATTTTCATAAACTGGGTGGTTTGAAACAACAGGAATTTATTCTTTCACCAGCTTGGAGGCCAGATGTCTAAAATCAAGGTCTGAGCAGAGCCATGCTCTTTCTGCAGGCTTTAGGAGAGATCCTTGTCTTTTCCCACCTTCTGCTGATTTTGACAGTCCTTGGTTTGCAGATTCATCTCTCCAATATCTGATTCCCTTTGCATGGACTTCTCCCCTCTGTGTCTCTTCTCTCCTTGTAAGGCCCACCCTAATGACCTCATCTTACCTTGATTACATCTGCAAAGATCTTATTTCCAAGTAAGCTCACATTAGCAGCTACTGGGGGTTAAAACTTTAACAAATCTTTTTAGGGGACATAATTCATCTCATAACAATAGCACACACACTTAGCATACAGCAGTTATTTCTTTGAATTGTTTTCTCTAGAATGTAAGGTCCTTGACAACAGAGACCTAGTCTGTTTTATTCATCATTATAACCCTGGGGCCCAGCAGAGAATCTGGCACATCACAGATGCTCAGAGAGCATTTGAATAGATGAATAAGTGAAAACTCTGAACGACAAAATTCTTTGTGTTTTACTCCTCCATCTAATCCCTACTTCTTTCCTCTCTCAAAGCCTTGTTGGCCTCTGTGTTTCCTGAATCTTGGTCAGCAATTACCAAATCCTACTGAACTAGCTCCTGCCTTTCTTCTGCTGATGGCTACCATCACCTTCTCTTTTCTAGCAGTTACCACCAGCCTAATTCAGGATATTGTCGTCTCTCCCCTGGACTAATGATGTTCCTCCAGTATCTTCTTTCAAATCCTTTCATATCCATTCTCCATATTGCAACTTGAGTGATCATATTAAAATATAAATCTCATATATCCTTCTACTGCTTAAAATCTGTCAATACCTTCTTATATGTGGCTTCTGATGCTATGCATCTGCTGCCAGCCTCCCTGCCCAACCTCTCAGCCACCCTCTTTGTTCTTGATGCACTGGACATAATGCAGTTCTCATTCTCTTAACCAGTTCTTTGTTGATTCAGACTTTTGCACACGCTGTTCCCTTTGTCAGGATTGCTCTTCTCACCCATCTTAGCCTAAGTCCTACATATCTTTTACGTCTCAGCCCAAACGTCTCCCTCAGTTAAGACTCCATGAGTGCCCTCCCTAGGATTAGGTTTCCCTGCTATTGGTGCCCCCTGAATAGATTCTCAGCAGACCTCACATTTCTCTTTTGTAAACCTCCTCATACTTTACATTCTTTGCTTATTGTCTGTCTTCCATGCCACATGTGTGCTGGGGCTATGTCTAGCTCGTTCATCTCTGCATCCCCAGCATTGCCTGACTTATGTATGGGCTCAAGACATTTTTGTTTGAGGAATAGATGCACTGGTCAACTGCTATTTCTCTTTGTTCTTTCATTTGGCTCCCAGTTTGGGAAACCCACTTATGATGCATGGTTCCTAGAAATCAGAATATATGGCTTTTTTCTTGCTTGGTTCCTCTTGGCTCTTGCTTCTCTGGACCTTCTTTTGCTCAGCAGAATTCCTCCCCTGGAGGAAGAAGTCTGTGGTGACCAGAGTGAGGAAGGTTTTATTCGAAGATAGAACTGTCATATTTATGGGGCTGAAAAAGGGGAAATCTTTACCAAATTCCCAGCATGGTATTGAGGTGGGGTAGGTGTGGTTACTCAGATTGCTTCTTTTAGCATGAAGAATATTGCTGGTGGGAAAGGAGATGGATGTAGATGTGTATGTGTATATATATGTGTGTGTTTATACACACACACTGAATATTCATTGCCTTCTCTATGTCTTAGACTGTTTCTTCCTAACTCTTGCTATTTTTCTTGAAGATCAAGTTACATAAAGACACAGTATTTGTAATTTCTCCACTCATTGACCAACAGTATATGTCCCCCCAAATTGAAGTGTCTTCTGTTTGATCATCTATGTTTATGGTTTCTTCATTTAACAAATGTTTCTGGGGCCTCCTGTGTTCAAATTCTGGGTCATGGGCTTGGAATGCAAAGATGAATACAGTAGAGTCTGACTTCTTGAAGAAAGAACGCTGACTGGAAAGATACGCCATGTGGTACAGTACAGTAGCTGCTGTGACAGGCAGGTGTGTGTAATGTTGAAGGGGCCCAGAGGGAGGAGGCAGAACTTGTAGTTATTGTTTAGAAGTGCACAGTGCTAGGTCTGTACAAGTGGTTATGTCATTCCAAAGGCTTTTGATCATATCTAAATGTATTTCCTATATTAACGTGTTGTGATTTTTCTCCATCTTTGAAAAGGTTTCCTGGGAAGTAGCGGGACCTAAAGGTTAAGAGTAGGGGGCCCAGAGGCAATTAGACCTGGATTTAAAATCTGGCCCTGTGCCTGACCTTCCAGCTAGGTGACTTGGGGAAATCCCTTACTCTCCCCCTCCACGAAAAGTGTACAAGGCGGGGGGATAAAATACTATAGATGCAACATGTACAGCACACGCTTGCTGTGCAGAAGGTGTCCATTCTATCTTTCCCAGGTGACTGGAGCTCTTTTTGGCTCATAGTGGTGCTGGTGACAGAAACTTGTTTATGTTAAAAACTTCATGGAACACACAGAGGCTTAGTTGGCTGATTTTTTTTTTTTTAGAAAGGTGTTTTATTTGTATAAAAACAACTTAGACATATAAATACAATATAAATATTTCTTTTAAAAATATGCATAATTTAAAAATATGCATAATATAAGCCATATATTTGAGGTAAACCTACACATTCCAAGAAATGACCTGGCTCCGAAAAATTGAGGCTATTCAAGCTGCATAGCATTTTGTGTTAACTTTTTCAAGATGAATACATAAAATATTTCAAGTGGCACTTCATAAAAAATATAAATATCTATTACTTATATAAATTAACTCCACATCACATATTTAAATATCAATAAATTAAAAATAATTAAAATAGTGTCCTAACGCTCATACTTTTAGTTCTTCACAGAGAACAACATAAGTTATGTGCCCAATGGACAGATTTCTGACCAGAGAAAGGAATGCCCATGACCTACAGCAATCTTAGATGCCCAGGCTACATGATCCGAACAGCCCTCAGGCTGAACTGCAGGAAATCCTCAAAGCCTCGTAGGATGAGGTGAATTGCTGTGTGTCTCAGCCACTTGTCCTGCGACTTGAGGAGAGCCTGCAGGCCAGCGTTTGTGGTGGGGTCCGGAGTGGTCACTTCAACCTGATTCTTCACCTGAGAGGAAAAGAAGGCAAAAAGAACTATTTAAGTATTGAACAAATCCTTTGCCGTGGAGGGATGCTCTGGGCTGTGAGAAGACATTCAAATTTGGGGTGAAGGAGCCTACTTGGGGCTGCCTGCCCTGACTCACCCAGGTAGGGTGAGGTGCCTCTCCTCTGAGCCCTCCTGAGCCCCCCAGCATGCAGGCCTTTCATGGCAGTGGAATTCTGATCACCCCTTTGCTGCTCTATCTCTGTGAGACCACGAGCATCTCAAGGGCAGCCATGGCATCTCGTCTTCCCTTAAGCTAAACCGTGCCTGGCACATTGCCCCATCCGGCTGGCATCTCTCAGGGTCCACTGATTTAATGCGTTATAAGGATGACCGGGACACACCTTTCCACAGACCCACTGACAAGAGTCTAGGTAATTGTTGGAGGCCTTGTACCTCCAAAGTGGGCTTCTAGGGCACTGCAGCATCGGCATCACCCGGGGCTTATTAGAGATGTGAATCTCAGGTCTCATCCCAGGCCTGCTGGATCCGACTCTGCACAGTGACAAGATCGCTGCAGCTTTGGTGTGTGCATTTGAAAAGTGGGAAAAGCCCTGGTTTAAGGCAAATAGCCAGGAAAGGTAGTAGCAGCATCAACCCCAGTGTGCCTGCTTCTCTGTCTGGGGGACCTTCTCACTGTCCTTAGTTCTGCTCATCCCCACACTGTTCCCTCAAGCCTCCATTCAGTGGCATTTGAATGGCCAGCTGGTAGTGACCAAAGCCTCTGGTGCCTGCTCTTCTAGCCTTTCACTGTTTCTCTGCATCAGCCCTTCCGGCAAAAGGGGGGAAAGAATTGAAAGTACCACAATGACAAGAATATAATTTAGCAATAATTGACATATTAAAATAATTGTGGTGCTCTCTGTTCTTTTTTATTATGGATCACTGAGCAGAATTGGATGTGCTTCCTTCTGCCCCTGCAGATTTTTCTTCCTTTCTTAAGCTATTCTTGTAGAAGTTGATGTTAAAATCCACCTCATTTGATATAGTTTTAAATATAGTTAGTCATATCTTCTGCAGAAGAGAGCCAAAAGAGAAAAAAAGAAGGTTTCAATTATCAGGAAATATTTCTTAGATCCTTTCCTTTACATGTGGCTATCTCTTTTGAATTGGTTTTGCACTCCCAAGTTGTCTAGGTTCCTTTCTTTGAGCCTGTCTTCCTCACACCAAGGGAGGGGATAAGGGCATGCTCACCTTGGGCCTCAGCTTCTGGAGCAGGTGTTTGGTGCTGATGTACACAGAGTGGGCATTTTCCTTATTACCCTCATAGCTAGCCTCTAGGAATTTCAGGTGTATCTGAAACTCCAGAAGACCAGTAGCGATTCTTGTCAGGCAGGTCTCCTGAGAGGAAAGATGGGAAAATCGGTTACTACTAGAAAGAGAGAATCAATTTTAAAAGTTAAAATTGCCACAAGTCAGTTCTTCTCCTTCTGCCCTTCTAGGGAACGTCAAATGCTTCTGAGCATTTGGGATATATTTTGGGATAGTCAGACAGCCTCAGATGGCCCCTTTTAAAATATCTGGACAGAGACATCACTTAATCAGTTTTACCCAAAGCCTGAGAAATACAAGGGGGTCCTTCTCTGATTCTCCCCTTAACATTCTCCCTTCTGGCTGTACTCCTGCCCTTGTCAATATCAGGCTGAAGCCTCTTTTTATAGGCTGTTCTGAAGTCAGTTTAGCTGTTCTACTGTCTAGAAGGAGAAGTGGGTAGAGAATGACCTCTACAGGAAGGGGAGACCTGGGTCCTGCTAAGGGCAGCCAAGGAGGAGATGGACCATCTTATCCAGGATGAATTAGCTAAACCTGCTGGGGTTTCTTAACATTTGACAGTTGTGAAAATTCCAACACAGAAGGGCTATCTCTAACCATGCCATTCAAAAATAAGTTGCCTTTAGGAAGATTTAAGTTGGGCACCTCATGAAATTTACGTGATGTTCTTTACATTGATCCCCTTCTTTGTTTTCTGCCTGGTCTATATGTATCCAGACTCTGCATATGAGAGGGAGAACTTCTGACTAAGGAGTAGCTACAAGTAAACGTGTTGTGTTCATACCTGATTGAACCCAGACTGGAAGCATCCATCCTTTTCTGCCAGTTTTGGAAGATTTAGGTTGTTTTCTGCCAGTGCCTCCTTGCTGTCTTCACACTTGTTATACTTGTCACACATCTGGGAAGGAATACCAGAACTGTTATCATACAAGTGCCCCTAAAACAAACACCACTAGAGGGCCGATTCATGTTTTACCACGCAGGAAGTTCTCTTAAAAAATGAAGTCACACAACATTAGCATCCAGGCAAGCAAGGTCTAGTGAAGATGGGCACACTTGTGTTCAAAGCTGGGCTCACCTATGGCTTCACACCTGTTACCTATCCTGCGTCTTTGCGTCCCTATCTCTTCAAATTGGGAATAATGAAGCTCCTCCCCACCCCTGTAAGATTTTTGTGTGTGTGTGTGAAGATGAGACATATTTATGTAGAGCACATAGTAGGTACTTGATAAGTGACAGCAATTTTGATGATAGTTGGGTGACTATGATTTCAGCTATATAACGTTTCAGCTAGAAGGACCTATGAGATCATCTAGTCCAATTCCATAATTTTACAGAGGGGGCCCAGAAATGGTAGGGAATTTGCCAAAGATCACAAAACTGGCTCAGCAGAACCAGAACTAGATTTGGTTCAGGGCTCCCAATACTCTCCTAAGTTCTTTTTTCTCCACCACACAGAGCCAAACTATCCCTTACTTTTAAAGCTTTGGAGCTGCTTTAACCTGCCTGTGATTTTGCCACTTGAGTAGGCTATCACATATGCCTCTTTTTTATTTTAATATTATTTATTTATTTATTTGACAGAGAGATCACAAGTAGGCAGAGGGACAGGCAGAGAGAGAGGAGGAAGCAGGCTCCCTGCCGAGCAGAGAGCCCGATGCGGGCCTCGACCCCAAGACCCTGAGATCATGACCTGAGCTGAAGGCAGAGGCTTTAACCCACTGAGCCACCCAGGTGCCCTCACATATGCCTCTTAGATGTAGAATGACTGTAGGGAGTCCCTAACCACTGAACTTCCATAACCTGAAAGTTCTGTAATTGTCCAGAGAAGCTCACCATTTCTTTCAGGTGGCACTTTGCTAATCCTTCCAAAGTACAAGAGACACAAAGAAGATTGATAGACATTATGTTTTTGGTTAGGGAAAAGAAAGTCCTGAGTGATGCCCAGCTCATGCCAAGTACGGGGCTGGGAATGGGGCCAGAGGGCATGGATTTCAGCCTCATTGTATATTTTCCAGGAGGGAAAGGAACTCCCTGAGACTGGCCACAGAATAGACGTATAGCAGACGGTCTGCCCCTTTGAAATCTGTACTGCCCTGGAACCCAGCACAGACTCCCAATGCAGGAGCCCTTGTGTGCATGCAGGGGTCAGGAGATAAATACCCACACAGGCCCTCTATCACCCTCAGTTGAGCCTACCCACCTCCTTTCTCAGTGTAGAGATTTGGCCGAGGATGTACTTAATGAATTCTTCCATTTTGTCTGCAGAGGTGAGTGGCGGTCTATTTGAGATGGCATCATCTTTGGAATCTCCTCCCAGGGGTCCCGGGGTAGGGAAAGCAGTAGCCATCACCAGGAGCAGCCCCAGGGAGAAGGCCAGTGGACTGGAGGCGCCTGTGCCGGGAGGCAAGGGAGAGCAGCCAGTGAACAGACTGCACCGCAGGGGGAGCTGTGCTTCTGGCTGCTGGCCACCTGCCAGCCCTCCCAGCGGACATGCACCCCTCCCTCCCGCCTGGCCCGGCAGCCAGGCGGTTCCTGGATTAGGGATTGCCTTCACTTACTTGTGGAGAAGGAGTTCATAGCTGGGGTCCTGGAGGGCAGATGAAGCTCTCTTTCGTTCCTGGTGGGCTCGAGGGCAGAATGAGCCTCAGACATCCCCAGTCTCATATTTATTGGGGCCTGAGACTCTAATATTGAGACTCATGGGAAATCCCACATTTGATAAATCTTTGTTGGAGGGTGGGGGTGGGGCCAGAGCGGGTGGGGCTGATTGGAAACCTTATTAAGATTGTGCAATGTGACGTCCTTTAGCATCACAGGAATCACAACTGGGGAAAAAATTGCTGCTTAGGTCATCACGAAGGCTAGAGCTAAGAAGCAGTATCACACTTCCTTTACTTTCTTTTCTGCTTTTTAATTTTTTTAAAAAGTTTACTTATTTATTTATTTATTTTTGGTGACAGCATTTTGGCATATCTTAAGAGGGAAAGTAAAGCTGAAGTCATGCACGAAGTTTGGGGCGGGAAGAGGGGCGGGCAGCAGGCAGGGTGAGAAGCTAAGGCTGACTATGATTTAAAAAATACTTTAATTACAAGATTAACAGGCTAAGATTTAGTATTCCAGTTAACTCATATTTGTAAAAACTAAATTTTTGACCTGAGCTTCCTCAGACCACACAGCACAGCCCACTAGCCCAGGGTTGCGAGTAAGATGCCACCAGGAGCCGTCTGCAGGACTTCCCTTTCCTGGCTGTCTCCGCCACCAGCTGTTGCAGACTGCCTGACTACCCCCAGATCTCACTCCCTGGTCTGTACTCGAGTCTCCAGGCACAGTGCGCGGTGCTCTCAGATGGTGACTCCTTTGTGCCACCATGTGGCATCTGCTAGTTTCTTTCTCACCCTCTTCCAGCCCACTTCAGCCAGGTCAGCCCCAGCCCTGCTCTCTCCTTGAGGCTCCTTGAAGACTTGGGTCTCTGTGCCAAGGGGTTTGCCTTGTGCTGCTGGTGCTGTCCCCACTGCTGGCAACAGGGTGACCCTGCTCCTGAGGGGGAGGCCTGAGGAACCCAGGTGGGTCTCGTCTCCTCTGGAGCCCTCAAGTTAGCAACTCCCACTTGGTTCAGGGCAGAAGTAGAGAGAATACCACTTACCTCTTTGATGGGATGTCAAAGAAAGACCTTGTGACATCTTCTAGAGCTTGTATTCATAACTCCCTTCCGCTGTATGATTTATCTTGAGTTCAGAGGCAGCTGGAAAGAAATTTCCTAATGCGGACAAGGCTCTAAGGTTCTGAATCACCCTGCCCCAGGTTTTCTCATTGGGTTGAGCCTGCACAGCTTGTACAGGTTCCCTCTGCCCTTATAATGACGTCTCTTGCAGGAGGGTCCTTGGTCTCATGCAAATGGGCTCTAGACCAAGCTGCCCTACCAGTCTCTCAGACACCCAGGCAGCTCACAAGATTGCCTCCAGGTTGAAACTAGGACCCTTGTACAAGACCAAAAAAAAAAAAAAAAAAAAAGAAAAAGAAAAAAAAAAGAAAGAAAGAAAGAGATTTACAAAACACTGTGTTATCACGATCAGCTTCTTTGCTTTGCAAAGATCTCATCAGGATTGCAAAAACAAGGACCTCTGCTAGGGTATTTAAAATATGAACCGATTTACTCAAGTTTTGTTTTGTGAACAACACTTTAGGACTTGCCTGTTGGGGAAAGTGAGGTCATCCATTCTTTCACTGACTTTCTAAACAGAGGCAGGTCCTGTGGCAGTCGTGGGGTTTTTTGTTTGAAAATGAAAATGGGAGAGGATGGTTGAATGTTTTCGCTTTTACTGTTCTTGGGTCTTGAGCAACTCAGACACCCCCAGCCGAGTCCTCTCTCCTGTGCTGGCCCCCCTGTGATGCATGCAATAGACCTCTGTAGTGTGGGATTGCTCTTTCTTATATATCTATGTGTTAGAAGATATGACTCAGTAAATTTCAAAGACTTAGTGACTCAACAACATACGGATTTTTCTTTTCAGTTAAAAGATTTTAAAGGGGTGCCTGGATGGCTCAGTTAGTTAAGCATCTCTCTTCTGCTCAAGTCATGATTTCAGGGTCCTGGGATTGAGTCCCTTGTTGGGCTTCCTGCTCAGCAAGGAGTTTGCTTCTCTCTCTCCCTCTGCCTCCCTGTTTGTGCTTTCTCTCTATCAAATAAATAAAATCTTTAAAAAAATACAAAAATAAGATTTTTTTTAAAGTAGGAAGTACATGTATCATGATAAAGTGTTCAAACAGGACATACAGGGAAAAGTAAGTGTCCTTCCTTTCCACCTCCTCTCCTTATAGGTAGCCCCTGAGCCACAGCATTTACTTTTGGTTTTCTTTTTTCTTTTCTTTTCTTTTCTTTTCTTTTCTTTTCTTTTCTTTTCTTTTCTTTTCTTTTCTTTTCTGTTATTTTCTTTTCTTTCTTTCTTTCATTCAGATTTTACTTATTTGAGAGAGTGAGAGCATGTGCGAGAGCATGTGAGTGAAAGAGAGCAGGGGAGGGGCAGAGGGAGAGAGAGAATCTCAAGCAGACTCCCCACTGAGTGAGGAGCCTCATGTGGGGCTTGATCTTAGAACGCTTGAGATCATGACCTGAGTCAGTATCAATTTTTAAGTCTAGGAGTTTTTATGGGCTTGTTAGCTGGCTGTTTTAATCTGATTGACTCTCCCTGTGCCTGCCATCCAGTCAGGTTTTTATCATCTACCTATCATATGGGAAAGGGTGGAGGGCTCCTTCTAGGGTGGTATAGATCCTTTTTTTTAAAAAATATTTTATTTATTTATTTGACAGGGAGAAATACAGCCAGAGAGGGAACACAAGCAAGGGGAATGAGAGAGGGAGAAGCAGGCCTCCTGCCGAGCAGGGAGCCCGATGTGGGACTCGATCGATCCCGGATCTCCAGGATCATGACCTGAGCCGAAGGCAGTTGCTTAACCAACTGAGCCACCCAGGCACCCAAGTGTAGATCCTTTTAAGGGTGGTTTCCTCTTTGGGCAGGGACCCCTTGTCCCTGCCTGCCTGTCTTCCAACTATCCTTCATCAGTAATGCCACAGGAAACATTTGATCTTTGTAACATTCTGTGCACAGGGTCTCTGCCTTGGAGAGCTCCTTTGGCTCAGCTGTGTTGTCCCATGTGCAGTCCTGCCTGCTATGAATGAGCCAGGCCTCAGTGGCAGGAATCAGCTAGGGTCTCCTAGTTATTTTTCCTCTGAAGAAATGAGATTCTATGGTTTGTTGAAAATGCCTTTTGGCAAAAGTGGAAAATGAAGAAAAAAAGTGGTTCTCCCCTTTATTTGAGAATACTAAGATCCCCAAGCCTGGTCTCTCAATTTGGATATTGAGCCCAGTTTGTGTTTTTCTCCTACACCATTTCCAAGGCTTTCAGCCAAGTGTTTTTATGACAGAAGCCCCCAGCTTTCCCTGTCCACGGTCATTGTCATTGTTCAAAGTCTTGAAGGTGGCCCTTTAGGGTGAGGGGGTCCAACTTTGTCAGACCATATGCTTCTGGTGACATTATGCTTCCGTGCATCAGAGCAAGTGGTGTGGGGATGGGAAAGCACATGTATGGGGAGGTTGGAAGATACTGTCTGCCATCTTGCACATTGTGAGCCTCTAGAATCTATGTTCGTATCAATGCCTTGGGCTGGCATTTGCTTGTGGGAGAAATCGGCTCTTTTTTGCTTCAAAGCACTAACACAACATCTGTAACTCCACCATGATAGATTTCTTTCTTTGGATCTCAACAGATCTTCAACTTGGAGAACTCATGCATCATATTTTAATATGTACAAATGATCAGGAAAGGCCATGCTGTCAGCATTTATTAATTAATAACCTCAGTTGCTGGATTGCACCATAGCTAATTTGAAGTGACTGGCAGCTGAGACTAAGAGAGGCAGGACAAATGGGAACCTATGGGCAGGAAGAAGAGAACCCAAGTAGTTTCGCATCCTTTACCACCTTATCTAGGCTGGCTGGTCCTGTCTGTGCCCCTCAGAATACTGCCCGTGACTGCTTTCCTACATATTTGTGGGGTCCAAACCAGAGTTCATCAGTGCCTTCAAGGTGAAGGAGAAAAAGTAACTTACATTTGTCCTTAGGCTCTTAAGAGAAGAGGTGTTCTCCACATCTCAGGTTAAAATGTGGTGTTATGGGCGCCTGGGTGGCTCAGTGGGTTAAAGCCTCTGCCTTCAGCTCAGGTCATGATCTCAGGGTCCTGGGATTGAGGCCTGCATTGGGCTCTCTGCTCAGCAGGGAGCCTGCTTCATTCTCTCTCTCTGCCTGCCTCTCTGCCTGCTTGTGATCTCTCTCTCTGTCAAATAAATAAAATATTTAAAAAAATTTTTAAAAATGTGGTGTTATGCTCTGTCTTTATTATTGTTATTATTATTATTATTAAGATTTTTAGATTTATTTGATAGAGAGAGCACAAGCAGGGGCAAGACAGGCAGAAGGAAAGGGAGAAGCAAGCTTTCCACTGAGCAGGGAGCTTGACACCAGCTTCGGATGCCTGACATGATCCTGGGATCATGACCACAGCCAAAGGCAGACACTTAACCGACAGAGTCACCCAGATGCCCCTATGCTCTCTGTCTTCTTTCCAGGGACTGGGGATGGGTGAATTTGAGATCTAGTGAGAGGGAGTATCCCAAGAACAAAAGAGAAGTCACTGGGTACTAAGGAACTTGCAGTTGTTGTCAGAATGTAGTTTCACTTGTCACTAAGTCATAAGAGGCTTACAGACCGAAACAGTGGGTTATTTAACAGTTCTTTCTGGGATTGGCCCCTGCTAAGCAGACACCAGGCCTGTAAGGCTCTAGGAGATGTCTGCTTTGGGAAAAGCAGTGGTATTACTCAGAGAGAATATGAGGGACATTTGGTATGTCTACTTGGAAAGGGCTGGCTGATCTTGGAGGACAGACCCACCTAGAGACCAGAGCTCCAGACAGTCCCCAGCCTGGCCAGCACTGGTTCAACTCTGGTGCCCAGTCGTTGCTCCTGGTGACTTCTGGATTTGGCCTCGGCTTTTACGAGGGCAAAAGTGTGCTGGGGTTGTTCCCAGTGCTCCCTAACCCAGGAAGGGGGCACAACGGGCTGCTGGGTGCCTGATCCCACTCTGCACGTAGAGGTCAGTAAGGAGGCCCTCATTGTTCGGCTATCAGTGTTTTGCCTTGATACGTTCCCCCTACTGAAGTGGAAAATCCCAGGCATTTTAGGAGGGAAGTGGCCTCTCTTGGGGCCACTGTGTAGACTCCCCTTGCCTTGGGGACCGCCCCCCTCCTCATGTCCCCTTTCCTCTGGTCTCCAGGACTGGAAGAGAGTGCTTGGATTTCCCGATGTTAATAAGCCAGAAGCTGGTTCCGTGATGAGAACTTGCTTTCCTAATTATGAAGGAGTCCCCTGGCCCTGCACCCTGGGACTGGGGAGGTCATTCAGGCTCAGTTTCAGTGCTTCATCTCTTCTCCATCTGTGGGGTAGGCCTTCTGGGTCGGTGGCTGCTGGTTCTGCTTTACAGTTAGGAGACGTCAACTCGTCAGCAGGGAGCACTGAGTTAATTTATTTTCACGAGTCATTTGAGCCATCTTTGGTTTCTCCGAAGGTCTCAGTTCTCTTGAGTTCAGTGTCATAGGCAGAAACTAAGCATGCAAAAGCATTGGCTGGTTCCTTCCACTCTTTCCCTCAAAATTAAGGTACTAAGAACCCATTTGAAAACATCACATGTAATGGTAAGACCAGGGGATTCTGCTGGGCTGACTGTGACGTATTTCACCCTGTTTCCCTGCCCTTTTGGCAACTTATTTGCTGAAAAGAGAGTGTCTTTGTCTTTCTCAACTAAACCTCATGTATGTTCTACTTAGCAAGCTAAATCTGTGAAGGTAGGGAAGGTCTCTGTAGTTCTCATGGTGGAGTGATTTCCATGATACAACTTGGATGTGTTGAACATTCTGTAATTCTGAGACATTGGAACTTATTATTCCTGAAGAAGGGTTCACCTGCATTAATTAAAACTATTACAGAAGAATTCAGATCCAGGTAAGGAGGTCAAAGAATCATAAGTAATTTCTATTGAGCTATTGAGATCTACATAACTATGTATGGGTGTGGTTGTGTGCAAGGCAGAGCAGAATCCTTGATGTGAAGACCATAGCCATGGCTCCAGGGGCTGCTGCCCTCACTGTGTAGGGGTAGCCTTAGTGGCCTGGGTTCCTAGGAAGCTGGGGTGGTGGTCTGCTGTCTACTTGGGCCTGTCGGACATGTAGCTCCTCATTGTGGGGTCTCCACAGTGGTCTGGGTCTGAGCAGAAGTATTGTATCCCCCAAGGGCTCTGTGGGATTATGGCCCCATGTGCCCCATCTTGGAAGACATGTTGCTTTTTATGCTACTTTGCTACAGGTGAAAGGTAGTGGCAGGAGGGAAGGCACAGCTTGTTGCACTCGTCAGCTTGGCAAGTAAACAGGATGCACAGAATGGTTTCCTCCACTCTGGCATTTGAAATTGTCTTCTGACCACACTTTTCTTGGGAGCTGATGAGCTTTTGAAAGAAGAGACTGCATTTCCATAGGTTTGTTTGGGGCCTTGATATCTAAGCAGTTGCCGCTAACTACCTCAGATTCTCTTGTCCTTCAGGACAAGCGGCAAAGAGGCTGTAATATGTGCCCCTTTCTCTGTGGCAAGTTTGTTGACTGAGGCCCCAGTAAAGCTATTGAACACAGCAGGTATATAATGTAGTCTGGGGCAGGTCAGGTGTGAGAAGAAATTTGGGTTCTGGGCTCTTTCACTCTGATACTGTGTGGCCACTCTGTTGGCCAGGTTTGTGAAGACCCCTTTGGCCTTCCTGACTTGTCTTAGATTGCAGGATTCAGAAGGAGATTGGGGCTTTTTGCTACCAGTAAAAACTTTTGGCTGAATGTAAGATTTTCATGAATTAGGCTTGTCTTTTCATTGCATTGCTGAAGCTTTGGTATCTGGTGTTTCTTCAGTGTTGGCTGCTGACAGATATGAGCATCAGGATGATGAATAATGGGAGGATTTGGGGTAAAGTGCTCTCCAATCTCAGGGATCCATTAGAGAGATAGTCTTTAAATTTCCTCCTAGCTCCAGTATTCAGTGATCCTGTGACTCTTCACTGACCATGCCTGATAATCCAGAACCTACTCTTCATGGACTCTACATTGGGAAATAGTTCTTGGAAATCCAAAAGTCTAATGCTGTCTTCCAGTTCATACCCAAATGTGGCTCCTTGGGGAATCTGTCAATTTGACATGCCTGGGATCATAGTGGCTACAGGCAGAATAAAGTGATATAGAAGGTGTCAAAGCCTAGGCATTTCAATGCAAGGAAGTAGTAGGTTTATTAGTTATCATACAAATAGGAACAGATCAACATTCAAAGTGTTAATTATTTTTAACTTCAAAAAGAATTACACAGGTAATATGTATTCATTGTAGAAAATTGAGAAAATAGAGAAAGGCAAAAAGGAAAAAATTACAAAATAATCTGATCACTGAGTGATAATCATTGTGACCATGAGGTTGTAATCATCCTTGTTATCTTTCTATGTAGCTGTACATACCTAAATGTATGGGAAATAGAAAAATATCATACATAGTATGTTTTCTGCTTTTCCTTTCTATACTACTTTCTACGTATAAACATGCTGGGTAATTCTCTGAGTAGAGGTGATGTAAATAATGGCTGCTGGGCAACCATCTCAGCATAAAACCAGGATGGAGCCCAGGCAGAGGTGTGATGGGCAAGAGAGCTGACTATGCTCATTTCTTCCCAACTCTGGATTTAGTGATTCCTGTTGGTAGTTTTATGTTAGACAAGGTAGGAGTGTTTACACTATGGAGATTGGCAAATGCTACAAACCAGTTTCCCTACAATGGGGAAGGATATCAGTGTGCTCCACGGAATAAGGAGATATTTTGGAGGCAAACATCAATGTAATCAGAGTTTGGTGGTCATATGGGTACTGTATAGGGAATGTAGGAAAAGCATGTATCAAAGGCATTATTTGCTCTTACACTTCAAAGGCAGTTGGGTATAAAGTTTGTTTTAAGGAAAGAAATTGTTCTGGTCAAAGTGCTTCTGCTGTATCCCAGAATGAAGGCTGCAGTTGTATAAACAGGTAGGTACAGGCTACCTGCTGAGTTTGGGGGAATCAGGATGTGCACAGGGCAGAATTTCTGTTCTACAGAATTGGATGTCCTTCCAGTTTCCCCAGATACCGGTTCATACCACGGTAGATCAGGGCAGAGTTGAGGCCCAGCTCCCGAGCCACGGCCTAGTTAGGGACAGGAGACTTGTCTCCATGGGAGATTTAGACACAGTAGCCCACAGGCTTAGTTGATTTCTGCTTTGTCACTGTGCAATTCCAACCAGACTGATGAATCAGGAGTCCAGCTTTGGCGTCCTTAGTGGACAGGATGAGAAGAGCCCTGAAGCATTCTTAGGGTCCCCAAAGGATTGCATCTTGGGTAACAAGTTTAGCTCTTAACTGTACCCAAATTGCAAGGAATGACTTATCCTGCTGTTATTCTTGGCGTTGTGTCTTAGTGTACTGCGTCCTCCTTTTGATTCATCTCCGTTACAGTTCTGTTGCATATTTCTAGGACAATACATTAGGAAAACAAACAATGCCATTAAATCCACCCCGAGTCCTTCTGAGGGCACCCGCATGATGATAGCAACCTGGTTGATTCTTGACTGTGTCATAACCAAACTTCAGAGTATTGAGTAAAATGTAAAACTCCCTGTTAGAAACTTGGTTCCATTTACATGGCACAGCTCCCAGGCAGACCACATGAGCCTCTGTGCTTTTTTTTTTTTTTTCCCTTCTCCAGAGGATGTAAGTTTTCTCCTAACAGTTCATCACAGGATAGAATGACATCTTGCGGATGCCATGACATCTCTCAGTTCTTTATCTTCCATCAAGATTCAGACTGTGTGCCTTGATCATCCCGGAAGCCTTCGCTGACCCATTTCCAGGAATAGTAAGGGTTCCCCTCTGGGCTCTCCTATAGCGTCATGTGCTATACTAATCAGTTTCCAGGCAGTGTTGTGATGACACAGGCTCTTGCACTGGACTGCCTGGGTTTAGATCCCTGTTCTGTAATTTCAAGGTATAGTCAGCTGTGAAGTTACTGAACATCCCAGCTTCATTTTTCTCCTTTGTAAAATAAGGGGTAGCAATTATACCTTACATCATTTAGTTGTTGAAACCTATATAAAAGGCTTAGCACCTTGCCTGGCACATAGGAGAAACCCAGTAAACATTAATCTTGCTCTCTCTGCAATTGACCCAAAGCTTTTTGAGGGCTCCATCTTCCAATGTCAATGAATAAGAAGCCCAATTTTGAACCCTTACTAGATCCTTGGGGCTGATGAATGAATAAAAGGTGGGGTATCCTTTCAATTGACCTGTTGCAAATAATCACCAAGAGTTTAGAAATAGAAAATAGTTTAATACAAAAAATTTTCTTTGTGTGTGTCCCTTTTTTGTGGGTTACATAAAATTTAAGCTCTCTTGATTTTCAACTTTTTAAATTACAAAGACTATTAAATAATCTTTATTTAATAAATTTAAAAATATGTATGTATATATATTTATTCCATACTGCAGGCAGTACATTTCACTAAAAGAAGCATGGGCTATAGATCCATTTTGTTTAAAATACTGTATTTTTGGGCGCCTGGGTGGCTCAGTGGGTGAAAGCCTCTGCCTTCAGCTCAGGTCATGATCTCAGGGTCCTGGGATGGAGGCCCGCATCGGGCTCTCTGCTCAGCAGGGAGCCTGCTTCCTCCTCTCTCTCTGCCTGCCTCTCTGCCTACTTGTGATCTCTCTGTCAAATAAATAAATAAAATATTAAAAAAAATAAAATAAAATACTGTATTTAAAAAAAGAGATTTTATTATTTATTTGACAGAGAGAAACACAGCTAGAGAGGGAACACAAGCAAGGGGAGTGAGAGAGGGAGAAGTAGGCTTCCATAGAGCGGGGAGCCCAATGCGGGGCTCGATCCCGGGACTCTGGGATCATGACCTGAGCTGAAAGCATTCGCTTAACCAACTGAGCCACCCAGGTGCCCCTGTATTTTTATTTTTTACTTTTTGCAGAGGTGACACATACTCATGGCACACAATTCACAAGGTACCAAAGGGTACTCAGTGGAAAGTTCATTACTTCTACTCTGCCTGAGCCAACCAGTTGATCTCTGTAGGAACAAGTACTTCTATGGGTTTTTTTCCTTGTGTTTCCTTCCAGAAATATTCCATACATAGATAAGCAGAATATTCCTACTTCCCATGATTTAGTTTTACTCTTCTATGTAAGTAGTGGTGCACCAATGAATGCCACAGCTTGCTTCCTACGTTGAACGTGTTTTAGTGATCATGTCTTTTCAGGGGATACAGCACTATCTCGTTCCTTTTAGCCGTTGTATTCCATTTATTAACCCATCCCCCACTGATGGAATTTTAGGTTGTTTCCAGTCTTTTGTTCTTACAGATAGAACTACAATGAATACTTTCATCTGTGATTTCACACATGTGAGTATATCAGTGGGATAGTTTCCTAGAAATAGAGTTGCTTACTCGAAGGATCCCGGCAATGCTAATAGACAGATCAAGGTTGTACCTAGTTAGCCCTCCCGGCAAGGAGTGAGAACTCTCATTCCTCCTACTCTTGTCAGCACATAATATTATCAGTTTTGATCTTTGCTTGACTGATGAGGGAAAAAACATATCTCTGTGTCTTTTAATTTGCATCGCTCTTATTCCAGTTAAGGTGGAGTATCTGGTCAGAGATTTGAGAACAATTTTTATTTCACTTTCCATGAACTCTGTGTCATAGCGTTTGAGTTTTTGTTGCTTGTTGATCCTTTTTGTCTTTTAAGATTTTATATATTTATTTATTTGAGAGACCTAAGGAGAGTATGAGCAGGCGGGGAAGGAGCAGAGAAGGAGCAGAGGGAAAGGGAGAAGCAGCCTCCCTGCTGAGCAGGAAGCCCAATGGGGCTTGATTCCAGGACCCTGAGATCGTGACTTCAGCCTAAGGCAGATGCTTAACTGACTGAGCCACCCAGGCACCCTGTATTGATCCTTTTCACGTTGACTTGAAGGAGCTCTTAATATACTCCAAAGGGTAAACTTTTGTTCTTCATGCATATTTTTGGTTTATCATTCATGTTTCTATTAGTTTATAGTGGCTTTTTTTTTTCCATGTAGAAAGTTTAGATTTCGATGAAGTCAATTGTATATCTTTTCTTTTATGGCTTCTGGATTTTGTGACACCCATGAAAAGTCTTAGTCTATTCTGATCAGGAGAATATTCTTTTAAGTTTTCCTTGAGTATTCTTAAATAAAGGGTTTTCAAAGTATTGAGCAAATACAGATTATGCTTGTCACACAACAAGATGAACTAATCTATAACATCATCCTATTATAAATGCCCACACACAGGAGAAAATGCAGGTTTTGCTGGACGGGGGAATAAACAGTACTTTCCCCTCTCTCTGTACTTTGTTTTGCAGGTTTTCTTCATTGATCATGTATTACTTTGATCCTCAGAAAGTCATTAATTAAACAAAAATGTACTTCTACCTCCTTTAAACTTTTTAAAAGATATCCCTTCATTCTTGGATCTTTTGGAATGCTAGTAATGCTGCCTATTTTGCTTTGGAAACAGTCTGTCTGGCTTCCACCCTGAACAGCTTTGGCCTGGTCCTAGCGACTATCTTTGTTGTTAAATCCATAGGGAGCATTTTAGTGCTAATCTTACTTTTCCACTGTCAGATCTGAAGTTCCCAACCACGCCTTCCTGCTTGGCCTCCCTGTTGGTCCTCACTCCTTTTTGTGGTTGCTTCTCAGTCTGCTGTCCTTGCTGACTCTCCCCACTACCTCCTCTACTCCCTCCCCCACCCGCTCAGCTCCCTAACATTTAGGAGGGCTCCCTGGTCTTCAGGTGCTCTACTTTGCATAGATTATCTCATTTAGTCCTCACCACAGTTTTCTAAGGGAGCTATGATTATCAACTGTATTTTTCAGATGAGAAAATGGAGAATTAGAAAAGTTGACTAACAGGTCCAAAAGTGCCCAGTTAGGATAGAGCTGAGATTAGAACACAGGGACTCTGTGCTCTTAACCACTCCTCTAAACTGCATAACTTATGATCATGCGAAATCGTGCCAGGCAATCCTGTGCTTTCCATGGGCAAGCTCATCCCTGTGTGGCTTTCCCTATCCTTTCTCTCCTATATATATGACTCCCAAGTGTATGTCCATGGCTCAGATTTCTCTTGCATTCTAGACTGACAGTCTAGATATTTTCAAGTGTTTGGTGGACATTTCCACTCGAACTCCTGCAGACACTGTTGATTCAGCATGTCAGTATCTCCTAAGATGGTGTGTCTGGAAAAATGGGGGATATTATTTTCTTAGTGCTCAGTGGTAAAGGCTGGCAATTAGAAACTGGGAGAATTGAATTTAATTATTCTATATCTGAGATTAGCATTTTGTATTAGGTTCGAATCAACTCATCAACACCTGCTAGGACTGTGGTCCCGGCCCGCAAAGAGCTTTCAGTGATTCAACTTGATTTGCATGTCCTTGGTCTTTTAATGCCAAAAAGTCCATTTGGAAAATTGGTTGCTTTTTCCCCACAGCCCAGAGTAATTTGCTTATTCTGATGGGAAGGTCCATTCATTTCCTAAAAATGAACAGGGCTTCCTCTCATGGAATAATTAGATTGAAGGCCTGGATCCGTTCAAATCCTCTGAGAGTCTAGGTCCAGTCCATTGGAATTAGTAATCATAGTGAACTTGGTTGGAGGTAGGGCATTTGATTTAAAAACATTACAGTGGGAGAAGGAAAGTTCAACCAGAAAAGGGATCTTCTGGCTGAAAGATTGGTTTTTATGCTTTTGCAACTGATGATAATCACCATAGGAAGGGCATTGCTAATTCCAGTTCTCTAGGATATTTTCTTTTCATTTCTCTATTAATTAAAAAAAATTATAAAAGTAACACATATTGGGTGCCTGGGTGGCTCAGTGGGTTAAAGCCTCTGCCTTCAGCTCAGGTCATGATCTCAGGGTTCTGGGATCGAGGCCCACCTCCGGCTCTCTGCTCAGCAGGGAGCCTATTTCCTCTTCTCTCTCTGCCTGCTCTCTGCCTACTTGTGATCTCTCTCTCTGTTAAATAAATAAAATATTAAAAAAAAAGTAACACATACTAATTGTAACTGTGACAAGACTGCCAGCACCTTAAGATGACCACTGCTAACAGCCATATCACCTCGCAAACCCTGCTATAGGCTCACGTGAATGGATACAAACAGGCACCGTAATTAGACCTACACCATTAGGTTATCATTTATTTTTCAAGTCATGAAATCATATAATGCATATTACTCTACAACCTGTTTTTCTCACTTAAGTCTGTATCATGAATACCCATCCAGGTCAGCTAACATAGCTTTTACTCTTTTTGATAATACATAATATAGCATGGTTCATGATTTCTTTGTCCAGTTTCCTTCTGATGAATACCCAGGTTGTTTTCAGTTTTCCATCTCTACAGGCAAGGATATAGGAGACATCCTTGTGTATAAATTCTTAGATAATGAAGCATTTATTACTAAAGAGCTCTCAAAGTAAGATTGCCAAACTAGAGTTGGCTGGTTTCTAGAACAACATTAATACATGAGCAGGGGAAGGGAAAAGGGAAGTGATGTACTTCTGTCTGTCAGGTAGCACAGTAGGTACTTTCCATAAGTTGTTTAATTTCATCTCAGTCTCCTGCCTGTGGTCGCCCCCAGCCCCTCCTCTACATAACCCGGATGAACATGTCATCCCTGTGCTTGGAAGCACTGTGTGGTTCCCACCTCCTCCAGGGTAAAGGCCAAGCTACTAAGATGGCCCTCAAGGTTCTCCACAGTTGGATCTCATCTGCCTCCTCAGTCTCTCTCATACCCCTCTCCCACTCACTTCACATTTCAGCACACCCCAATTATTTGCCGTTACCTACCTTATCAGGTTGCTGCAACACTCTCTGCCTTTGCTCTGCCTTCCTCTGTTCTGATGGTCCTTCCTCACCCCAGCTCTTCTCTCACTCACTGATTAGCACTCAGTCTCTGGCTCCTTCAGAATGGCTTTTGCAGGCTGGCTTATGAGTTAGTAAAGTTGGATCATGCTGTAGTGACTTTAACCTACAGATCTCAGTGGCTTCACACATGTTTATTTTTCAGTCAGTCAAAGTCTGCTTCAGGTGTGGGTCATCATTCTCTTCGGCAGCTCCCCTTGGTGACCTGCATGGAGAGGCTGATGAAAAATTCACCATCCTGTACTTGTATCATCCAGAACACTGGGCTCTCTTGGTCCATGTAGCAGGTGAAGAGAATACTGAATGTCATGCTGGCAGTTAAAGGTACTGTTGTTCCCATTCTTAGCCCGCTGGCCAGCCCTATTACACTCTCCTGCTTAACTGCAAGGGGCCAGAAGTGTAGTCCTCTATGACGCTGGAAAGGAGAACTGGACATAGATGAGCACTAGAAGCTTCTACTACAGATAAGATGCCCTCACTCTCTATATGTCTATTGAAATTATTATGTGGCATGGGAATGATAATTTATCTGTGTTTTCTCTACCAGAGTAGGCACTTTTGGCAAGTAGGTGACTTTGCATTGTTCATTTTCATGTCACTTGTCTGGCATATAGGAAATGGCTGAGAAACTTGCATTGACCAAATCCATTCATACAAATCAACAGTCGTTTATTATAGATGAGAAACTAAAGTTCAGAGCGTTCCATTGACTCCCCTATGATCACACAGCTGGGAGCTAGCAAAGCTGAATTCAGACCCAAGTTTGTCACATTCTAAAACTCATGCTTTTAGGAAAGGGTCTGAAAGTTAAGATTCCTAGTTTGATTCCTAGGTTTCATTTGGGACAGCGAGTGGTTCGCTCGCAGAATTCAGGTTTTTTTTTTAATACTTCTTTTTTTTTTTTACTTTTTAAAAAATTTTTATTTTTTTAAAGATTTTTTAATTTATTTGACAGAGAAAAACACAGCCAGAGAGGGAACATAAGCAGCAGAAGTGAGAGAGGGAAAAGCAGGCTTCCCGCTGAGCAGGCAGCCCGATGCGGGGCTCGATCCCGGGACTCCAGGATCATGACCTGAGCTGAAGGCAGAGGCTTAACCATTGAGCCACCCAGGCGCCCCTGAATTCAGTTTTAGAGACCCAATAACCTAACAGTCTCTTTAGTGCACCAAGTCTGGGATGCATCTAACCCAGGGACTTCCTGTTTGTGTTCTGGGAGCTGGTGTTGAAAAATTAAGTAGGCTCTTATAACCCTAGATCTCACAGGTATGTACTTAAAACCAGTCCCCAGCCAAACTGAAGGACATTTAAGCCACTATCTGCTGTGATATTCCTCTGTCCTCACCTAATATATTTGAATTTAAATAAAACCTCCACTCTATGTAACATGTGTGGCTAGAGTGCTGTAGAATTGGGGTCTGAAATTGAGTTTGAGCCCTAGCTCTGCCACATCCTCACCCCATTGCTGGACTTCTGAGCCTCCTTTCCTTATTTTACAAAGTAACACTAACTATAAGAATTCTCACCTCAGGGGCGCCTGGGCGGGTCAGCGTCTGCCTTTGGCACAGGTCATGAGCCCCACAGCAGGCTGCCTGCTCAGCCAGGTATCTGCTTCTGCCTCTCCCTCTGCCCCCTACCCGCTTGTGCTTGCTTTCTCACAGGTGATTTCTCTCTCAAATAAAAGTCTTAAAAAGAAAAAAAGAACACTCACCTCAACTTTGTGCTCCATTGACTCAAAGTTCCAATAGAATCTCAGGTAAGTATCCTACGATATCATGGTTCTTTGGAGAAAAAGTATATGTATATGTATATGTATATGTATATGTATATGTATATGTATATGTATATGTATATGTATATGTATATTTTTATTTTTATATAAAATTGGCACACATGAATAGAGAGGCTGAGAAATCCCAAGATCTGTAGGTGTCATGGTAGAGACACAGGAGGGCCAGTGACAGAGTTCCAGAATCTGAAGGCCTGTGAACCAGGCTGATGTTAAGTTTCCATCTGATAGTAGAAGACCAGTGTTCCAGCTCAGGGGTTCAGGCAGAGAGAAGGTGAATTCTGCCTTACTCAGCCTGGTTGTATTTAGGCCCTCAGTGGATTGGATGAGGCTTACCTACACTGGAGTGGACAATCTGCTTTATTCAGTCGACCTACTCAAACATTGATTTAGTCTCAGACACCCTCACTGACACATTCAGAATAACATTTAACCAAATATCTGGGCATCCTATGGCCCACGCAAGTTGGCGCAAAATTAACTATCACACCTAACCTTCCTTAAGTCCCATAATTTGCATTATTTGTTAATGTAAGGACTCAGGCTTGCATTCTTTCTATGTTGCTATTTTGTATTCAAAAAAACATTGAAAGACAAAGTACTGGAAGTGGAGTAATTTAACCTTCTAAAAACATTTTTAAATATTTTATTTATTATTTATTTGACAGAGAGAGAGATCACAAGTAGGCAGAGAGGCAGGCAGAGAGAGAGGAGGAGGCAGGCCCCCTGCTGAGCAGAGAGCCCCATTTGGGCCTTGATCCCAGGACCCTGAGATCATGACCTGAGCTGAAGGCAG
Source organism: Spilogale gracilis (assembly GCA_004023965.1). NCBI lineage: Eukaryota > Metazoa > Chordata > Mammalia > Carnivora > Mephitidae > Spilogale > Spilogale gracilis. Next base: position 16,922 of record PITA01011309.1, on the reverse strand, counting down.
AGGCTTAACCCACTGAGCCTCCCAGGCGCCCTAAAAACATTTTTAAATGAAAGTTATTTACTAAGGGTCCAGTGAGAATTCAGTTCAAAATAATCCCCAACAATTTTTACCGATTTACTTAAAAAAAAAGATTTTTATTTATTTATTTGACAGAGAGAAACACAGCTAGAGAGGGAACACAAGCAAAGCGGAGTGAGAGAGGGAGAAGCCGGCTTCCCACAAAGCAGGAAGCCCGATGTGGGGCTCGATCCCAAGACCCTGGGGTCATGACCTGAGCTGAAGGCAAATGCTTAACAACTGAGCCACCCAGAGACTCATTACTTTTTTTTTTTTAACTTAAAAAAAAGTAGACTTCCATGTTTAGAGCAGTTTTTGGTTCACAGTAAAATTGAGTGGAAGGTACAAAGATTTCCCATGGAGTCCCTACCCTTGCACGTGCACAACCTCCCAAATCAGTAGTTTACATTAGAGTTCATTGTGTTATTATCCCAAATCAGTAGTTTACATTAGAGTTCACTCTGTTGTACATTCTATGGTTTTTGACAAATGTATAATGACATGTACCCACCATTAGAATATACAGAGAAGTTTCATTGCCCCCCAGATCCTCTCTGCTCCACCTGTTTGTCCCTTCCTTTCCCCATTCCCTGGCAACCACTGATCCTTTCACTGTTTCTACAATTTTGTCTTTTCCAGAATATCCTTATTATTAGAATCAGATAGCTTTTTCAGATTGGCTTCTTCCATGGTAATATGCCATTGCCTTTCATCTATGTCTTTTCATGGGTTGATAGTACAGCCCTGGTTTATTTTTATCTTAGCATGCAACACTAATTGAGATATATTACTTATGTACTGGCATGCATGTTCATTGTTCATTTCCACCAAAATGGAAGCTTCTGGAAGGCAGGGGCTTTGTTTTATTACTGTATCCTAGTTCCTTTACAGTGTTCAGTACATAATAAGCTCTCAAAAGTATTTAATGAATGGATGAACATATGAATGTTTTATAACTATAAGCCTCTCATTTGGGGAATTATTTCTGATATATAAGAGTTAATCTGATATTGCTATTTCAAGGGGATTTTTTAAAAAAGATTTTTATTTGTTTATTTGAGAGGGAGAGAAAGTGAGCAGGAGCTGGGGGGAGGGGAGGAGGGAGAAGCAGGCTCCCCATTAAGCAGGGAGCCTGATGAGGGACTCCAGGTGGAGCTCCATCCCAGCACCCTGGGATCATGTCCTGAGCCCAAGGCAAATTGGTTAACCAACTGAGCCACCCAACTGCCCCTCGATGGAATTTAAATGTGATATAGTCTTACAGTCACTTTTGGTTTGGATATGGGACTAGAGAGCTCATCAGTGACCAATGAAATAGAAGAAATCACTAGTTTCCAGCAAAGCACTATTTTAAATTTTTAATGCAGAAATAGAATATAAATGAAAGTGGACTATTTAATTTTCTATCAGCAGAAGTGCTTCTGGTGATAACTAAAAAGTTTTTAAATTCTTCTATTATAAAAGCAATAAATTTTCCCTCTCTGCATACATATTGACCCCATCCCACTCCCTAGAGGTAACTTCTTCCAAGAGTTCTGGAAGTTTTATCAACTTTGTGTGTAGTTGGTCACAGATTAACTTAGTCCCCATGCTTGGATTTACAAAAGGCAGCCCCTCTGTGTTGCTCTGATAGGTTATCTTTTTTCCTTCATAAGTCCTTCCTCATTGGGCAGAACAGAAGCCTAATTCTGTCAGTAATGGGAGCTCAGTCTCTTCTGCTTTAAATAGTCTCCTGTTGCTTTGATATATCTTCTTTCAAAGAAACACTTGGTCTTTTGGTATTCCATTCCCCTGCCTTCTCCTGTCCAAGACGACACCTTGGGAAATTTATCTGGGAACTTACTGGTCCTGTGGTGGGAGTGTGGGTCTCATACCTTGTCCGCATGGTTTGGCTGTTAGAATCTGCTCCTGAAGCCTGCAGCTCGCAGCTGTGAGGCCTGTGGTCCCTCACGTTGGTCCACCTGCTGACTTAGCCCATCTAGGATTCCATTGACCTGGGGACTCTTAACATGGCAGCCCCTCACTGTCCCCCTCCCTAATTTACCACTTCCCTGGAGCCCTCCTTTGTAAGCTGGCCAGCCAACACTACCAGGTACAATCTGTGCCCCTTTCCAGGGGTCAGTGGAACTTGTGTACACTCTCAGTATACATGGAGCTAGGAGAGTCCTGGGCCATTAGATCCAGGCCCTTTTTCTGCCTTATCACATCTCCTGAAGGATTTTTATTTCTGATGGAATACATAGAAAGCTGTAATGAGGCAGTATCTTCCTTGTCTATCAAGTAGAAAAGGAACAAGAGGCCCTCTGCTTTTGACTTTCCCTTTAACCTAACACTTACCGTCTGGAAGTCTGGCTTGGGAGGCAGGATTTCCATAACACATATATCTGACCCTCTGCCTCTTCTCTCTTTCTCTCTCCTTCCTAGAGCCCACTGAGTTTATAGGTTGGGCTTTTATTTCCTGTCTCCTTCCTGTCTACTAGAGACTTCTCCTATGGCGTATTTTTCTGCATGTCAACTCTAGTGCTATGCCTTAGACTAAATACTAAGTGAGAATTCAGGGAGAGAAATAAGCTTGCTGATAAGGGAACATATATACATTTGGAAATTCTTAAAAAATGGTACCTGTTACATGTGAATATCTTAATTTAGTCAAAGGGAGGTCATACTATGTATAATGTTCTGTTTCTTCTTTTTCAATTTACTATTTCTTAAAGATCTTTCCATATTCACACATAAACACCAATCTACCTTATTCTTTTAAAAGAGCTACATACAGACCATAAAAACTAACCTAGTTTATTTAGCCAGTCTCCTCCTAAAGGGTGGTTAGGTCATTTCCAGTCATCTTTAATACAGATATTGCTGTAGTGATCATTATTATATATAGTTTTGGTTTTCTTGCTTATTTGTGTATCTTTTGGCTGTATCGCTAGCAATGGAATTGCAGAACCAACTGCTCTGAATTTAAGATTATCTAAGAAAGTTCTAGCACTCTTCAGTCTCATCTACTGATAAAAAAAGTCATAGTTTTTCCTTAGATAATGGATTTTTATAACTATGTCAGTGATTAAGAGAGCATGAGAATACATGTGGAAGAAAGAGAGGAAGAAACAGGAAGGAAAGATATGAGTCATTTGGCAAGTGCCAGTATAACATGGAACTAAGGGTAAGGTTCATGGATGGAATCATGTTGACTTGAGTGAGAATTCCAGCTCTGCCATGTATTAACTCTGTGACCTCAGTTTCCCCATTTATATGGGTTGTTGTGAAAATCAAATCAGATAATACATGTGCAGCATTTAGTATTTGATAAATGCTTATTCTTAGAACTACTATTATGTGCCTAGTATACTATGTTAGATATTTAACATGTACAGGTAATGAAGGGAATGCAAAATGAAGCACTAGACTTTATTCCAGATTAGTTGGAAAAACACACCAGTCCTGTCAGAAACCATTAGGAAACAATGAAGACCTTCAAAAGCTCTAAGTGCCCTAGAATTCAGATCTACTTTGGAGATTATTTATGTGGATAATTAAAAAAATCTATTCCAGTGAGATAATTTCTTCTTGGGAGTTTGATGCTTTTAAAGAGCCCACTTTAATTTCATGTGACTTTTTGAAAGCATCTCATAAATCATATGACAGGCTGATATGTCAGCCTCATTTTTCAAAAGTTCAATTACATGTTTGTCATGGTTTCAACAGAGTCAGCATTCTGAAATTCTTTTTAAAAATGTTACTGGTATCTGGGTTAACAAGTAGCTTCAGAGTAGAGTTGAGGTAGATTTGGTTCTTCCAGTTGATTTCAAAGGGAAATTTTAGGCTTCTTTTTAGGATTATTTTGTGAAATGTCAGAGTCTTGTGTGTTTCTTTGGTTAAGGGTGTGGTGGTGCCTGCCTAGGGTCAATAGAGGAAATGAAATAATGAAACTTAACTGTGGCTCTGCTCAACTAGGGGCTGGAAGGGCAGCCACAACCCCAAACCTGGCCATATTACATCATGCATTCACTGGTGATACTGCAGATACGTTGTTTGGGACCTTCTTCATTCTCTCTTCTGTTACTCATCTCTTACAGTTTTAGGGTGAGTCAGACCTGGAGTCGAGCCCTTATTCTGGCTCTTACTACCTGTATGACCTAAGGGAACTCTTTTTGGTTTATGCTTTCTCATAGTCCAGTGGAAACAAATATCGGTAAGCGCGCATTTTAATAAGCATCTCAGGAGATTCTGATATGGGAGGAAGCAGTGAGGACCTTTCAGGGAACTAAAATCTGGAGACGTGGGGTAACTTGCTCAAGACCATGCAACTAATCAGTGGCAAAGACTAAAATTGATCCAGAGTTTCCTGCTTCCAGGTTCAAGCATTTTGCCTGTAAAAGCAGAGGCGTACGAGGGATTGAGGTGGTAGGAGAAGAATCCTCTAGTGTGATCTCCAAATATAAAGCAGCTCAAGATAGGAAGATGGACCCTAGGGGCTCCTGGGTGGCTCAGTGGTTAAGCCTCTGCCTTCAGCTCAGGTCATGATCCCGGAGTCCTGGGATTGAGCCCTGCCATCAGGCTCCCTGCTTTGTGGGAAGCCTGTTTCTCCCTCTCTTACTCCTCCTGCTTGTGTTCCCTCTCTAGCTGTGTTTCTCTCTGTCAAATAAATAAATAAAAATCTTAAAAAAAAAAAAAAAACAGAAAGAAAGATGGACCCTAGACAGACCCACCTATTCAGTTCCAAGGTGTACCAGCTTACTTGCCTCTACTTCCTCCCAGTTTTCCCAGTGCTAGTCCCCTCTTCTTTAAGTTCCAGGGAAAAACCTAGGAGTCATTGCAAGTACCTTCCATTCCCTCATTCCATATGTAATCTTCTGGAAGTCCTATTAATTTTCCCTTGTAAATTATGTCCAAATTTATCTTCTTCTGTCTGTCTTCACAGCTACCACCCGAGTCCAATTTTCCATGAGAATAGATAAAATGATTTTGCTCACTGTTGTTCCTCTAGTGTCTAGCACAGTGCCTGGAACATAGTAGGTCCTTAGTAAATATTCGTTTAATGAATGAATGAAACCTATGTTCAGTTCTTTCTTAAATCTCCCCTTGATCTATGTCATCTAGCTCCAATCACCCAAGGCCTATCTTTCATATATTTATATTTAGTAGGGCACGTATATATATGTGTTTGTCTTTTCTATACTTTTTATCATAAGGTAACTTCTACATTCCATCTCAGCCATCTCATCAATACTTTCTAAGTTGAGTGTCTCAGATAGGAAATAGCATGGGCCTCGTGACTGTAACGAAGGGAAGTACTTAGTAAATTACCCTTCCTCTCTCTTTTTTACTGAACTGCTGGGGAAATCCCTTTGACCATGAAAGCAAGAGACAAGAGTTAGGCTGGAGGCCACAGACTATCATGGTTTGCATCAAGGCTTGAACACTAGATAACTTGGGAAAAAAAGATGGATATCTATAGCTATTCCTGGTTCATTGAATTCTTTAGCTGTGGGAATAATAATTAGGCTGTTCTCTGAGACTTTTTGGTCGATCGTGTCAGGGATTTCATACTACTATAAATCATTATTGCTAATTGCTTTTGACTATAACTTATACCAAGACAGCATCTAAGATGGTAGGTGGTGGGATTCCATGGTGTAGGGCACCTCACCAAGTGTGTGTGTGTTCAACAGCCCAAACAAACTACTGGCTTGAGGCAGAGATGGGGTAGGGAGGCTCTGAGATCTTCCCTGGGGCATCTGGGAGTGTCCCCAAGAACCAGAAAGTTGGCATTGTGAAACTAGGGACTCTCCGAGAGCAGGCATACAGTGCCTTTACTTAGTACTTAGTTAATGCCAGCAATTCTGTTATTGCTGCAGAGAACAGATAGGCATGTTTTTGCTTTAGTGGAGGGAGGAAATAACATGCACAAGTCTCCTTTTCTCCAAGGCACACATACATTGGAATCTGTCTCCTCGTTTATTGAGACACTCTAATGTTTAAAAAATAGGACCTTTTAAAAGGTAATCCTAAGTAGAAGAAACTATAATATGCTTCAAGTGTTGGCTAAGAGGAAGCTTTTTCTGAGTATCTTTCTTTGGGTAGCCCCTGAATTCCTGCCTTTAGTATGACAATTAATTGAGAAACCAGTCCCCTGTTGTAACTTCTACCACATTTTTACTCTTCCTTTATATATCTTAGCATCGTGTATTATCATTGGTTATTTGTGTCATTTTTTTCTTTTTTGTAACGGAATTGTACCATTCTTATTAGAACTTAAGCTCTATGGGAGCAGGAATCTCTATTTTGATGACTTCTGTGTGTGTATCCATCTCTGGTATAGGATGGGGGTTCAATAACCATTTACAAGGATTGGTTCACTTAGTCCCCCCAGGAGCCTCAAAGGCAGCTATTTATCATCTTTGTTTTCTCAGTGAGGAAGCTATGGCTCAGAGAGGTTAAGAAATTTGCTTGTTGACAGTGCAAACTGTAGTAGAACTAAATCAGTCTGGATGAGTTAATCATTATGATCTGCTGCCACAGATAAATGTTTTGTTTTGTTTTTAAAGAATGAAAGTTCCATGGGAATAGACTTAGAGCCGCTTTGCATATGTGATATATGAATCACTCAGACACACTGAGGATACAGTTAGCTGGGAACTACAGTGTACGCTCAAGCTGGAGAAAGGGGTGGGGGCAGGGGGGCAGATGACGGTGTGGTAGGTGGAGTAGGCAAGTCTGGCAAAATACTCCAGGACCTGAGGTGGTCTGGCCTAGTCTGTTTCATAACACTCCTCTTTTTCTGGATTGGAAGTCAAGATCTGGGTTATTTCTCTACTTGGTATCAGAATGGCCTAAGTAGGAGTTGTATATTCTAAGATTCCTGTGGCCAGACATTGAGCTTGTGTGCTTTCTAGCCGCACGACTTGTTTTAACCCTCTCTGATTTCCATTGACAAGCTAGAGCGGGTAATGGGTTTATGCTGGCCTATGACATACTCTCTTTGATTAAAATAATTTATTTCAGGGGCGCCTGGGTGGCTCAGTTGGTTAAGCGACTGCCTTCGGCTCAGGTCATGATCCCGGAGACCCGGGATCGAGCCCCACATCGGGCTCCCTGCTCTGCAGGAAGCCTGCTTCTCCCTCTCTCAGTCCCCCTGCTTGTGTTCCCTCTCTGGCTGTGTTTCTCTCTGTCAAATAAATAAAATCTTTAAAAAAAAAAATAAATAAATAAATAAAAAAATAATTTATTTCATAGAGTTAGGTCTTTAAAATGTAACTTTAAGTAAGTTCTTCACAACTTATACTCATGGTTTTAAAAAAGGAAACCAACCAGTCTAGAGGGGACAAAGTGAAAAGTGAGAGTGAGTACCCTTATTCAGAAGTCTTCTTTGCATCTATCAGCCTACACAGAGTCTCCTCTTTTTTTATCTCTTTCATACAAATGGGAATATATGTATTATGTGTTCCAAATTTTTTATTTTTAAAAATAGATTTATTTTGGCAACTTCTGGGTTAATATAGTAGCTGGAACATATATTTTCTCTGCCTTCCAAAACCGCTACAACTACAGAAAGAGATTTTCTTTTAAGATGAAAACTTATGTAGATGGGATAAATAAAAGAGGAGCCAGAAGTTGTTAATATTTTGGAAGCAGAAAGGCAGGTAGGTGGAAGAGTAGCAACTGATAGAGACCCCGGAATACCGAACCGTAAACTGGCCATAGAGAAAGCTGAGAGCCCTCTTCTCCAACCCAACAGCTGACAGCTGGAACAGGAGTATTAAGGTGGTGAGAGGGGTAGTTAGGGATGTGGGGATCAGGGTATCTGGGCTTGGAATGCAAGGCACAAATGAAGGCATGGACTCTATACTGAAAATGGAGGGATTGTGTGCATGATAATGAACATACAGAAGATTTTTTCCCCCCATTTGGCTCCCTGAGCTCAGCAGTCAGGCCTTTCTTGTCCAGGTAGGGACCGAAAGAGTTTACCATAGGGAATTTGACCTGTGCAAACAGAAAGGCATAAAGGTATGGATACCATATCAGCTAGATCACTCTACAGTGAAGCTCAAAGTCACTAAGCCCCATCCTCAAGCTTAAAGCTTCCAGTCAGCCCTTTTTGCACCTTCTTTTGAACATGAGTAGACAACCAGCCATGTGAGGATAGCATCTAACATGAGAAAGTCCAGAATAAACAGAAAAACAACAGAAGAAACAGATTGTACAGTTAGAAGAAAACCTGACATTAATATCCTCAGGGAAAATGTTTTTTCTGTGAAAGAAGAGTGAGGTGCTATAAAAAGAAATGTTTGGAAACAAATAATCCTTGGATATTGGAAACGTATCAGAAGCAGAAAAACCCAAAAGAAGGGTTACATGAAAAGGTGAGGAAACCTCTTAAAAGTAGAGTAAAAACGAAAGAGTTGAAAATGGAACAAAGAGAAGAAAATTAGAGGATGAGTCCAGGAAACCCAATGATCCAACAGTATGAGTTTCAGAAATAGAGCACAGAGAGCACATATTTCAGAACTGCAAGGACATGAATTTTGAAATTCAAGAGGGCCAATGATTGCCCCAAAAATGGAGGAAAAGATGTCTCCATCATAATTGTGAAATTTAATTACCTTTAGGATAGGAAGATTTTATAAGATCTCAGAGATAAAAAAAAAAGAGTAGGTCATATACAAGTGATCAGCAATTAGAAGGGCTCTGAACTTCTCAATAGCAGCACTGGAAGCTAGAAGGCCATGGACAATACTTCTAAAAATACAAAGGATATTTATTTCCAACCTGAATGTCTATAGTGACATTCTAAAAAATCTAAAAATCTTGCAAAGAGTCCCCCTTTTCAGGAAGCTCCTGGAGGATACACTCCATATAGATGAGTGAAGAAGCCAAGAAAGAGGAAGGTATGGAATACACTTCAGGGAAGGGAAGGGAATCTCCTAGAGAGAGGTGGAGGGAGATCCCAGGATGACAATTGCACATCAAATGTAGAGGGCAAGCAGTACTGATTGGAACAGCATGACTCAGGAATTGGGTTGAAAGCTGTCGTCACTAAGTCTTCTGCCAGTGTATCAGTTTAAAAAAAAATTATTATAATAAAAACATGTAACATAAAATTGACCATCTTGACCATTTTAAGTATACAGGTTAGTAGTGTTAATATTTCACATTGTTGTAAAATAGATCTCTAGAACTTTTTCATCTTACAAAACTGAGAATGAGATTCTATAGCCATTAAATAACAACTTTCCTTCTCTCCATGTCCCTACTATCCTACTTTCTGTTCCAATGACTTAAGCTACTTTAGGTATCTCATATGAGTGGAATCATATGGTATTTGTGTTTTGTCACTGGCTTAGGTCACTTAGCACAGTGTCCATAAGTTTTATCCATGTTGTAGCATGCAACAAGATTTCCTTCCTTTTTAAGACTGAATAATACTCCATTGTATGTGTATACCACATCTAGTTTATTCATTTACCTGTTGATGGACATTTGGTTTGCTTTCACCTCTTGGCTATTATGAATAGGATGATTAGAACAAATAACCTCTTTGAGACCCTGCTTTCAATTCTTTTGGATATATACTCAGAAGTGGGGTTGCTGGATTATATGGTAGTTGTATTTTTAACTTTTTAAGAAACTGCTGTACTATTTTCATACATTGCACCATTTTGCAAATTCATCAACAGTGCACAAGTGTTCTAATTTCTCCACATCTTCGCTAACACTTGTTATTTTCTGGTGGTTTGTGTGTGTGTGTGTGTGTGTGTGTGTGTGTTTTTTTTTAGTAGTACCCATCCTAATGGGTGGGAGGTGATATTTCATTGTAGTTTTTATTTGCATTTCTCTGGCAGTCTTTGGAAAAATTTCTATTCAGGTCCTCTGCTCATTTTTATTTTTATTTTTTTTTATTTTATTTTTTTTTAAAGACTTTATTTATTTGACAGTGAGAAACACAGCGAGAGAGGGAACACAAGCAGAGGGAGTGAGAGAGGGAGAAGCAGGCTTCCCGCCAAGCAGGGAGCCCGATGTGGGACTCGATCCCGGGTCTCCGGGATCATGACCTGAGCCGAAGGCAGTCGCTCAACCAACTGAGCCACCCAGGCGTCCCAACCTCTGCTCATTTTTAATCAGATTATTATTATTATTTGGGTGCTGAGTTCTCTATAGATTTTGAATATTAACCCCTTAACAGCTATATCATTTATATATATCTTTTCCCATTCAGTAGTTTGCTTTTCTGTTTTACTGAGGGTTTCCTTCAGCTTCACTTCAAAGCATTGTATTTTGGTGCAGTCCCAATAGTTTATTTTTGCTTTTGTTTTCTATTCTTGAGGAGATATATCTTGGAAAAATGTTGCTAAGGCATTTTTTAAAAAGATTTTATGGGGGAGCCTGGGTGGCTCAGTTGGTTAAGCAACTGCCTTCGGCTCAGGTCATGATCCCGGAGACCCCGGATCGAGTCCCACATCGGGCTTCCTGCTCAGCGGGAAGCCTGTTTCTCCCACTCTCACTCCCCTTGCTTGTGTTCCCTCTATGGCTGTGTTTCTCTCTGTCAAATAAATAAAATCTTAAAAAAAAAAAGATTTTATGTATTTATTTGACAGAGAGAGATCACAAGGCAGAGAGGCAGGCAGAGAGAGAGGAGGAAGCAGGTTCCCTGCTGAGCAGAGAGCCCGATGCGGGCCTCCATCCCAGGACCCTGAGATCATGACCTGAGCTGAAGGCAGAGGCTTTAACCCACTGAGCCACCCAGGCGCCCTTGCTAAGGCATTTTATGGTTTCAGATCTCATATTTAGGTCTTACATCAATTTTAGTTTACTTTTGTACATGGTGTTAGAGAGTGGTCCAGTTTCAGTCTTTTGCATGTACCAAGATAGCAACAGTCCTTGTTTAGTGCCACACTATCCAACATGAGAGTCACTAGCTATTTAGCACTGAAAATGTGACTGGTCCAAATTGAGATATGCTGTTAGTGTGAACTACACACTGAATTTGGAAGACTTAGAACAAAAAGAGAATGTGAAATATCTCACTAATAATTTTATATAGATTACATATTGCAGTGATAATATTTGAATATATTGGGTTAAGTAAGAGATATAAATTCATTTCACTTGTTTCTTTTACCTTTTGTAAAAATGTGACCACTAGGAATTTAAAATTATATATGTGGCTTGCATTATGTTTCTGTTGGACAGTACTGGTTTAGAAATAAGGTGATGTGTAAATGTCAAAAGAAAGAGCTAAAGGGGCGCCTGGGTGGCTCAGTTGGTCGAGCGACTGCCTTCGGCTCAGGTCATGATCCCGGAGACCCGGGATCGAGTCCCACATCGGGCTCCCTGCTCTGCGGGAGGCCTGCTTCTCCCTCTCTCACTCCCCCTGCTTGTGTTCCCTCTCTAGCTGTGTTTCTCTCTGTCAAGTAAATAAATAAAATCTAAAAAAAAAAAAAAAAAAAAAAAAAAAAAAAAAAAAAAAAAAAAAAAAAAAAAAAAAAAAAAAAAAAAAAAAAAAAAAAAAAAAAAAAAAAAAAGAAAGAGCTAAAATAGTGAGAAGTGGTTGTCTCTGAGGGAAGAATTGGAGGATTGGGAAGGGGTGGAATGGGGAATTACTGTGTTTTGTTTTAAGCATTTTATTCATTTGATTTTTAAAATGAGTGCATATATGACTGTTAAATACAATTTAAAATATATTTATTTTATATCTATATAAAATATAAGTTTTTATATTTATAATTTTCCCTCTTAGTCCATTTAGATTTACCTGATCTTTTAGGACCTTTAAATATTCTACTATATGAAATTACCATAATTGCAATAATTAGTTCCTCTTTTTTGTGGATACCAAAATTGTTTCTAGTTTGTGTGTGTGTTTGTTTGTTTGTTTGCTAATACCCCTGAACATAGATCTTTGCCATATTTTATCTGTAAGTCAAATATCCAGAAGTAGTTTTCTGGGACAAAGGGTATGTGCGTTTAAAGTTTTCATTGACCTGTAAAATTTCTCTTCTGAGAAATTATACTAGTTTATACTTTGACCAACAATACCAGCTTCTTCACATTCTGATTAAAATAGAAATTATCAAATTTTTTTAGTCCTTACTCTTTTGTTATTCATGATGCTGAAGGACACATGCAGGCTGTTAATAGTCTCATTATTCTGTCAGAGGAAAGAGTTGTTTCTGATATAGCAGCTGCTAAGGATAACTTATCTAAATAACTTTTCTTTCCTCTAATTTAATAGTAAATGTCTGCATGAAAATAAACAAGAAAAATATGTCAGGGTTGGGGAGGAATGTGATGGAGGCATGTAAGACACAGGTCAACATGGAGAGATAATAGCTTAGAGTCTACAAATAAGCATCTCTTCATTGTTTATAGAAATACAGGACCAGAAGCCCCCATATCATTTCAGAGGGTATGTGTCTTTATCCCTTGCATCCTTTTCTTTAAACATCTCTGGAGGAGGGAGGGCTCTGTGACCATCCACAGAAAACCATGCATCAAACGCTTCTGTTAAGTTCGAAAGTCTTGCTTTACTTAGTCGAGATCATTTCCTCTAATCTCCTTTATGGAAAGAGACCAGGCCACTACTCAAAACCTAGTAATCTTCCATGATCTTCTTGGCTTCTTCAAATTAAAAGAATTCTCCTTGATGACACATTTTTTTCCCCTTCTACATCCTTGAATAATTTCAAAGCTTCTTTCTGACCTGTCTTTCCATATGACACTGAAACAATTCTCCCTTAGAGTTGAAACTTGCATCTGGACATTTAATTATTTTAATGTAACTGGTGGTAGAAATTGAAAGTGATTGTCTGGTTTTGTCATTGCTGAAAGATTTCGCCATTTTTCTTTCATGCTTCAAACCTCCAACCTCCAACTGCAGCTCCAGCTACCAGTAATAACAACCTGTTTCCAGGGCTTACAATATAAATTCAATAAAACATAAAGCTGCTGGCAGTACCAGAAGCCTTTTTCTTATGAAACACTCCAATATAGAATAATCCATTGTTAGAACAGCATTCTGGGAAGGTCTGTCAATATAGGGACCAAAGTTTTGATGTGAAGTCTGGGAGGGTTCATCCATACACAGGGAGGAACCTCCACCTCTAACTTCTAAAGACAAATGAGAGAAGTCACTTGGGAATGAAGAAGAATATACCATGGAATCTGAGCTTGATATAATTTACTGTGCAGTTAGCTCCAGCATAATTATGTTCAATACATTATCACTGATTTGCAGTCGGTTACTGATTACTAACTTCCAGTACCTCTTACCTAAGGCATTGGTGAATCAAGTCCTTATTCAAGGATGATTATGAGAATTGCCTTCCTTCCATTCTGGCTTGGATCTCTCATCTGTGTTTCTGTGCTAAGCTAATCAGGGTGGGGCGGTTAAATTCTTGAATGAATCTTATTCTCATCGTCTGTTTTTGTGGTCTTTCAAAGTTATTTCTGGAGTTTTTGCCAGCTGCACAGCTAAGGAGGCTTATCCACCCATCAAAAGGATATGTGGTAAGCCTGTTGCTTGTCACGTATTACTAAGAAATAGCTTGTCCTTCCACCCTTATACATGTAGTCTTGTTCTACTCTGTTCTCTTTTCCTCTGGTGATCCAACACTGTGTTTCGTCCATTCCCCTTGGCTGGAAGAATTACTTCCTGCTTAAGAAGAATGAGTATTATCACCCCTGTTCACAGAACATGATCAATAGAACAATGTGGAAAACACCAAAAAGCACAAGGGAAAAACTATTTACAATTCTACTACCCAGAAGTCATCACTATTAATATTTTAGTGTGCATATATATATGTATACACATACACATTTTAATTTGTATTACAAAAGAATACATTTTAAAGAATACATTACATTTTAAAATTTGGCAATATGGGGGTTCCTGGGTGGCTCATTCGTTAAGTGTCTGCCTTCAACTCAGGTCATGATCCTGGAGTCCCAAGTTCGAGCCCCACAGCGGGCTCCCTGCTCAGCGGGAAGCCTGCTTCTCCCTCTCTCACTCCTCCTGCTTGTGTTCCCTCTCTAGCTGTGTTTCTCTCTGTCAAATAAATAAAATATTTAAGAAAAAAATTTGGTAATATGTTATATTCATTTTCCCATAGTATTCTTATAAAAATGTATTTTACAACATTTTTGTTAAAGATTTTATTAGTTCAATTTCATGGAGATAGATGAATCATTTCCATTTTTCTATCATATATAATATTGCAAGGAACATGGTTGCACAGATGTCTTTGCACTCATTTGACATTTTCTTCAGAATAAAATCCTAGGAGTGAAATTGAAGATTAAGGGACGTATACATTTTAAGTGTTCTGATAAATGTTGCCATGTTGCTCTTTATAATGAAAGGTGATCCCAGTTTGCACACACCAGCAGTGTATGAAAATGACTGTGGTTAACAGTGGGCACTGACTTTTTAGTCTTTTTCATTTTGATAGGAATAAAATGGTATCTCAGTATTTAAAAGGGTGTTTGATTATGAGTTTAAATATATTTACTTGTGTTTCACGGTCAGATAAACTTTTTTGTATGATTTGGTTCTGTAGGTCACTGGTCCTTTGGGTCTTCTTTTTCTTATTTCTTTGTGTTGATCGATGAAGTGCACTAACTCACTGGGAGCATAGTAGAATGGTGATTAATGTGGAGCCCAGCTGCCTGGGCCCAAATCCCACTCTATCCCATACTGGCTGTGTAATCCTGGATAAATTACTTAGCCTTTCTGTGCCTCAGTTTTATCATCTATAGAATGAAGAGTCATGCCTATCTCATATCTGAGAGTACTGTTGTGAGAATTAAATAAGTTAGTATATGTAAAGCATTTGAAACATTGTTGAGCACAATAGTAATTGGTAAATAAATGTTATTATAAATACTTCAGATACTCTCTATTTAGTAAGGATAGGGACCCTTTATTATATAAGTTGCAGATACTTTTCCCTATTTTCTTAAATTTTTATATTGCCTTTTACTACAAAATCAAATTTATTGTTCTTTTTTGTGGCTTCTACCATGGTGTAATGCATATAAATTCCTTTCTTATTCCAGGGCTATGTAAATAGCCACCATATTTTCATCCAGGTTTTTGTTTGCTTTCTCATTTGTTCATTTCATTTAAAAATTTTTAATTACTTAGCCTATATGGAATTAATTTTGGTAAATAGAGTGAGCTAAGATACTAATAGTATTGCTTTTTAAAATCTCAGTACTAGCTGTTGAATAATCTCTCATGTTTATTGTATGGTGAATAAATATATATTCTTCTCGAAGTTTCTCGACTTCCTATTCCATTTCATGGAGCTTGCTATCCCTACTATCACTGACACCACATTACTCAAATTATTGTAGCTTTAAAATATATCTTACTTTCTCAGTGAAGGTGCCTCCTTTGTTATTACTCTTTTTACTTTCTTAGCTATCGTATCTCATTAACTTTGGAATAATTTTTTTAAATTCCAAAAAACCTTTTTTTGTTGAAATTTGAATTAAGTGCATAAATTACTGTGAAATGAATTGATATCTTTACATTGCTGACTTTTCCCATTTAATAAGCCAGTTTATGTCTATTCTTCAAATATTAAATATATTTCAATAAAATTTTATTTTTTTTCCATCAAGGCTGATTTTCTCAAAAAATCATGGTAAAAACAAATAAAAAAATATTTTTTAAAATATGTAGGTCATGGGTATTTCATTTAGATTAATTCCTATGTATTTTGTTTTTTATTGTGCTTTGGAAATAGAAGATTATTCTGTCATATATAAAGTTTGCTGTTATTAAAGTTTACGTCACATATGGGAGAAAGCTTTTTCTTTTTGTGTATTTTATAACTGGTTGTCTTACTAAACTGGCCTATTTCTACCTGATATGATTTTTAATAGTAATCATATAATTCAAATAATAGTTTTGTGTCATCTTTTGTGGATTTATACCTTTTTTTTTCTTGTCTCATTTCTACTCAAATTTCTAAAATGTTAAAAGCTTGCAGAGGTTCTGAATATTCCTTGTCTGGCTTCAGTTTTTACTTGCTGGAGGTGGCTTTTTGGAAGTAGGTCTTCCGCGCCTGGTATCATAATTAAGAACAGATTTTTCACTGAGCAGAGTCATGAAGGCCTTGTCACGTCCGTGGTAAAATCATTTCATATCCCTTGTGGCTGCAGTTGCACAAGGGTGGAACCATTTACCATCTTGTGTTCAGCATGACTTAATCTGCATGTATTATATGATTTAATTTTCCTAACAGCCCTATGAAGTTGATATTGTTATCCCTATTTTCAGATGAGGAAGCCAAAATCAGGAGAATATGTGAGTTGCCTAATCCACAGTTACACAGCCACCATATGACAACAGACACTTGATCTAATCCTACTCTTTTTTTTTTCCTGGCGGATTATAAAGTGATGGGAATAGTGAAAGTTACATATTCCACTACTCCAGGAAATTCTAAAGAAACATAAAGAAATATATGCAGTCTTAACTCAGTAGCTCTCAATTTGTAACGTGTGTAAGAATCACCTGGGGAATGTTTATAATACAGATTCTGGGCCCTACTTTCAGAATTCCCAATCCCAGCCAGTGGACGGGGCTGGGCTGGGGACCAGAGATGGGTAGTTTTGCAAGAGGAAGTCCATAACTTCCTCCCCCACTTTAAGAAACAACATTTTAACTGTCTACCTTGGGGTATTACCTCAGTCAATCAATGACATCGTATAACTAGTTGGATATAGAAATTCTGCCCAGAGCTAATACATGGCACATGGCACTCCCTGCCAGCTCTCCTCCTCCTCCTCTTCCTCCTCCTCCTCCTTCTTCTTCTTTCTTCTCCTTCTCCTCCTTCTCCTTCTCCTTCTCC
>PITA01011308.1:0-67436 GCA_004023965.1 Spilogale gracilis | reverse complement strand
TCTCTGTTGTTTCGTTTCCCTCCCTAGATTACCCTAGTTCCCATTTGCTTTCCTTCTGCCACTGTCCTCCAGTTTGCCCCTCATGCACCACAAGTAAGTGAGACCATGCGATACTTGACTTTCTCTTCTTGGCTTATTTCACTCAGCATAATCTCTTCCAGTCCAGTCCATGTTGCTACAAAAGTTGGATATTCATCCTTTCTGATGGAGGCGTAGTATTCCATTGTATTATGTACCACATCTTCTTTATCCATTCATCTGTTGATGGGCACCTTGGCTCTTTCCACAGTTTGGCGATTGTGGCCATTGCTGCGATGAACATTGGGGTGCATATGGCCCTTCTTTTCACTACATCCGTATCTTTGGGGTAAATGCCCAGTAGTGCAATTGTAGGGTCATAGGGTAGCTCTATCTTTAATTTTTTAAGGAATCTCCACACTGTTTTCCAAAGCGGCTGCACCAGTTTACATTCCCACCAACAGTGTAAGAGGGTTAGTAAAGATTTTATTTATTTTGACAGAGAGAAACACAGCTAGAGAGGGGAACACAAGCAAGGGGAGTGAGAGAGGGAGAAGCAGGCTTCCCGCCGAGCAGGGAGCCCAATGTGGGACTCGATCCTGGGTCTCTTGGATCATGTCCCGAGCCGAAGGCAGTCGCCCAACCGAGCCACCCAGGCGCCCCAATTTTTTTAGTTTTTAAAGATTTTATTTAT
Source organism: Spilogale gracilis (assembly GCA_004023965.1). Classification (NCBI taxonomy): domain Eukaryota; kingdom Metazoa; phylum Chordata; class Mammalia; order Carnivora; family Mephitidae; genus Spilogale; species Spilogale gracilis. The sequence continues at coordinate 66,724 of PITA01011308.1, read as the reverse complement.
TTATTTGACAGAGAGAGAGAGATCACAAATAGGCAGAGAGGCAGGCAGAGAAGGAGGGGGAAAGCAGGCTCCCTGCTGAGCAGAGAGCTGATGCAGGTCTTAATTTCAGGAAGGCTTAACCCTCTGAGCCACCCAGGCGCCCTAAGATTTTATTTTTAAGTGATCTCTATACTCAACATGAAGCTTGAATTTATAACCCCAAGATCGAGGGTCACTTGTTCCACTAATGGAGCTAGCCAGGCATCTCTCAAAGCAATTTTTAAGTGTCCTTGGAACGATCGAAAAGATAAGAATTGGAACATTAGTGGAACCCCTAAAACGGCAAGCAAGGAGTCCGCACAAGGGCTGTGGTGCTGTGACAGAGCACTGGAAATGTGCAGGGAAAAGGCAAAGATGTGGGCATCAGAGCTGGGCTGGGAGTGGTGGCCTGGGGCCAGGCTGTGAACTGCTTTCTACAGTGCCTTGGAGTTTATACTTTATTCTGTTATCCGTTATTTGTAGCAGCACCTACTCCAAGGACTGTGTGGGCCCAGAGCGATGATTGTTGATGTCAGGCACTCAGCATGGTGTTTGACACATGCTAAGTGTTCTCGAAGTGTTGGTTATAGTAGGTGTTGTTGCTCTTTCTGTTTGTGTAAAAGGACACCTCTTCGAGGTTTTAGAGCATGGTCTGTTGGGTGGCAGTGTAGCGACGATCTGGCAGAGGAGAAACCAGGAGTCGTCGTGCACCAGGTACGAAGCTGTTGGCTGGTACCCGGGGTTCAGAGAGAGGGAGGGAGAGATGGTGGCCTCAGCAGGCAGACTAGACAGGCTTGGAAAGAGAAGAGTTACATGGAGCTCTCTTGGTCGGGATGACTGGGGAGTGGCATCCCCTTAAGGAAAGAGGGGAAAAGTGGGTTTGTGGGGCCAGGATGCAGCGGTTCTGTCCATCCTTTCACACGTGGTGCTGTGCAGACTGCATGCTGTCAGGGTGCCACAGTTACAACACACAGGACTTGCAAGGGAGTGTGGCTTGTCTGTGAGATCTTAGGGAAGCTGGAGAGGACCAGACTTTGTGTTTGGTATGGACAAGGTAGCCTGGGGTCCCTTGGAATTTCTAAGGCCCAAACCGGGGAATTAGGAGACCTGGCAGTCACAGTTATGGAATGAAGCCAGAAAAGAGCCAGGAGATGGGAATGTCCCCCAGAGAGGGAAGGGGAAATGAGAGTTCCCTGTGAAAGGGAAGCTGCTCCGTGGTCTTTTCTTTCCCTGTGTGTGTGTGTGTGTATGTGTGTGTGTGTGTGTGTGTGTGTGTGTGTGTGTGTGAGAGAGAGAGAGAGAGAGAGAGAGAGAGAGAGAGAGAGAGACTGGCTTAGTACACACACAGGCTTGTGGGGTAGCCAGAAAACATGTGTACATGGGTTTCTTTGGTTTGTCTGTCATGCGTGAGTGTGGCTAAGTTTTGAGTGAGCATGTGTAATCACTCAGCATGTCCATTATACATGTACCAATGTACTCATCAATTCAGGATAATTACTAATACATAATATTTAATACCACACACTTTGTTTTTTTAAAGATTTTATTTGTTTGACAGAGCGAAACATAGGTAGAGAGGGAACACAAGCACGGGGAGTAAGAGAGGGAGAAGCAGGCTTCCCACCAAGCAGGGAGCCCGATGTGGGGCTCGATCCCAGCACTCCAGATCATAACCTGAGCCGAAGGCAGACACTTAATGACTGAGCGACTCAGGTGCCCCTATATCACACATTTTTAAAAAGATTTTATTTATTTATTTGACAGAGAGAGCAGCAGAGGGAAAGGGAGAAACAGGCTCCTCGTTGAGCAGGGAGCCTGACATGGGGCTCCATCCCAGAACCTTGGGATCATAACCTTGGGATCTTAACCCACTGAGCTACCCAGCACCCTTAATACCACACATTACTGCATATTGTATATTAAGTAATTATTAAGGTATAACAACCTATTTTGTGTTTTTTCCCCCTCCTGTTCTATAATGTTTAACTGGAATGTATACACATACATTGGCAGAATTCTGACATCAGTTCCCTGGAGAGCTATTATGGTGTGAAAGGCCAAATGGAAGCCACTAGCACTACTCTACCCATCAGCATAGTGCACCAGAAGCGGTATCACATTCCTGAGAGGGTGGCAGAGATTAGCATCACCATCAGGACTTGAAAGATGCAAGGGTGATGATCCCCCCACACCTCTAGCCCACCTGCTTAGCCTGTGCAGAAGGCAGGTGGGTCTTGGAGAACAGCACTGGGCTCTCGTAGGCTTAACCAGGTGGTGGCTCTGGTTGCATCTGCAGTGCCAGATGTGGTTTCTTGCTGTAACAGATCCACATATTTGCTGGAAAATGGTATACTAGTGAAAGCTGCTTTCTTCTGTCCCGGGAACTTCACTCTTACTCCTTGGGGTTCCACCAGCCCTCTCGCCTTTGTCAGAACATGATCACATTCCTCATTCCAGGGGATATTGATCAAAGCAGCAATAACTCCTCTAGAAGAGAAATGAACTATAAAGGGACTTGGGATCCTCTACTGGAGAGGGGGCTGGCATGGTTTTGGCTCTGAGAGGGATAGGTGCACCATATTAGGTGGAAGGCTGATTTACCACTGACTTTGTTGGGAGATTAAGTATGGTTAAAGAGGTGTGTATGGATCCCAAGCTGGCAAGGGGCGGACTGCAGTGCATTCATACTGATATGTAGAGTGCTTAGAAATCTGCATGTAGTTTGGCCCACAGGAGGCAGTTTTCATGAGATCTAGAAGGCACAAGTGAGACAGCAGCCACGTCTGTTCACGCAGAAAGTCAGCACGGAGGCAGCTGGAGCACATGGGCTTGCCTTCTTGGCCTGGGGCAGTGGTGAGGCCTGCAGCTCCTCCAACGCCCATGAGCCTTTGTTTGTTCCTCCTGTCTGCATCTGTGATGCCCAGCTTTCCTGTGTCTTCGTCCAAGTGGTTGACCAATCGACAATATAGTTTTTTAAAGCCAGAAGCAGATACGTGGCTCTGTTTATTTTATAGGGCCATACAGCACAAAGAAAATGCTCTCATAGCAGCAGCAGCAGCAAACACTTAGCAAGTGCTTACTATACAGTACATTTTTCTTGTCATTATTTAATTCTCCCAACAACCCTTTGAGCTGTGACCTTCCATTGCTCCAGCTTTAGAAACAAGTAAACGGACACAGAGAGGGTTAAGTAGTAACTGGTTTTAAGATAGTAAAATTGGTGCATGCTGTTAAATTCTAGGGCAGCGCTGCTCTCTGGAGCCCCTTCCCTGAAAGTTGCCTGTGAGCGCTTCAACCCCTCATGGTGTTGGGCCCGCCTCTTTCCCTCATTTACTTTAATCCTGGCTTTGAAGAAGCACGGATACCACACTTTGTGCCAGGCTGTCTTGTAGGCACCTGCTGAACACTCAGCAGGAAGTCCTCAGGACAGCCCTGTACGGTAGGTGATGTAGTCTGTCCTTTCAGATTAAGAACTGGAGGCAAGAAAGAGGGGGAAGTGATTTGCATGAGTTACACGGACTCCATGCCTTGGAAGTGGGGTCTGAGCGCAGGCACTGTGGTTCTGGAGTTCTTGAGCTGACATACAGCACCGACGCTGCTGTTCCCTTGTCAACAATGACCTCAGTGAGAGACCATCAAGGGTTCCTCCATCCTGTCTATGGAGAGAATGTGTCCTCAACGCGGAGTCTTGCGTATTTAGTTCTGCAATAAGTGAGTCTATCCACCAACGCATTTGGAACCAAATTCCAAGCAGCTGTAAACAGTAAATATTTTTGTTTCTGTTATCTTTGCAGCAATAGCACGAGGAAAGAATTAAGGACCCAAACTAGGGGATTTTAAAACATTTTTTTGTTAAGTGTTTGTATGTGATTTATGGGAAAATAACTTCCTGGAAAACAACTGTATTTCACAAAAAATGACTGTCTTGCCACACTTTTCATAAATCAATCTACAGTATAAGTTAGGTGTGTTTTCATAGCAACCAAATTGTGAGAGCATTTGGCAGCTAAGAGGCAGCCACGCTGTTATGATTGTGTAACTGCGCCGGAAGCCACACCGCGTGGCTGGCGAAGCCCGTGGCACCCCAGAGCTGAGCGGCTGAACCACCCTCATCTCCTGCATCTGACTGTTACTGCTCCCGACACACCGCATACACAGCTCTGCCTTCCTCAGTGTCGTCCTTAGTAAGCCACAATTTCATAAAAATAGTAAAATAAGAGAAGATACAGAGAACCGCAGAAAACTGACGTACAGCCTGATTGTTATGAAGTGAACACCCTTGCGTCTTACCTAGCCAGGCTAATAAAGAGAACGCTGCCAGCCACCCAGATGTCCCCTCCTGTCCTCTCCCTGCCAAAGCAACCGTGGTCTTGCCCTTACTTGGGGTCACTTCCCTCTCTTCTTTATGGTTTTCTTACCCAAGTGTGCATCCTTAAACACTTGACTTTGGTTGTTTGCTTTTGCCAGATTTGGGGTTTATGTTTGCTTTTGCTACTGTCCCAATTTTTTGTTTTGAAGAATTTCATACTTGCAGAAAAGTTACATGGTATAATGAACACTAATATGCCCCTCACCTAGATTCAAAGGCTAATAGCATTCTGTCACATTTGTGTTTTCTCTCTTTCAATGTATGTATGTATAAATATACACACACATGCATATATATACATACACATAAATATTTTATAGATGCATATATATGCATGTCCTTTGTGTGTGTCTGTGTGTGTGTGTCCTGTTTCTTGCCTGAGCCACTGAGCCATTATAACTTAGTCTATAAGCATCACGCCCCACACCCTTAAATTCTTCAACATGTATCTCTTCAGAACAAAGATGTTCTCCTATGTAGACAAAATAAATGATTTTCACACCCAAGAAATTGAACGTTAACAAAATACTCTTATCAAATATACAGTTCATATTCAAATGTCCCCAGTTGTCCAGTAGTATCTTTTAGAGCTTTTCTTTTTTCATCCAGGATCCAATCAGGGATTATTTATTGCATTTAGTTATCACACATCTGTGTCATCTCCTTTGATCTAGAGCTACTCCCAGCCTTTTTGTCTTTAATGATACTGCCATTTTTGGAGAGTTTCAGAGTCTGCTTTTTAAAATAAATTTTTGCATTGAAATAGAATATGCATGAAAATGCAGTGATTATAAGTGTACATACGTTTGAAGAATTATCATGAAATGAACATATCCACATAAGTGGCACTCAGAAAAAAAAAATCCTTCTGAGATAGGATCTCAGAAGCCCCTCTGTGTGCCTCTCAGTGCTACTCACCCCCTGCTCCTACGTGTAACCACATTCTGGCTGTCAATCAGTTTTTCCAGTGTTGGGATTTCATGTAAGCGGAATCTGCAGTATGAATTCTTTGGGAGCTGCTCCTTTTACTCACTGTTGAACTTGTGAGATTAATCCCCTGTTGCCTGTAGTTACAGTTGGTTCACTTTCATTGCTATAGCCTGTTCTCTATGTCAGTATATCTCTGTCATTCTGTCCATCCTCCCGTTAACGGATATGTGGCTTGTCTGTCTTGGCTTTGTCAGAATTCCTACACATCTGGATGTCCTGTGTCCTGGTGCACACTTGTTCTGTTGGGTAAGTAAACGTCTGGCCTGGAATCTTTGAGTCAGAGTGTGACTGTCTTCAGCTCTCACAGGTAACAGCAGACTGCCTTACAGATTGTGTTGCAGTGTCTCCCCCACCCCCCAGCCCCGACTGGCGGGGTGTGATGGCTGCTCGTGGCCTGTCTGCTTTCAGCCCCTCCGGCCGGTGACTGTAGCTTCTTTGGGTATGTAGCTTCTTTGGGTAGCTCTCATTTTTGATTCCCTCTTTCGGTTTGCATTGCCCTGATTGAGCGCCTTTTCTTACTTCCTTAGGCCATACGGGTTTGTTCTTTTTCTGCTGAGTGGTCTTTTGTGTTTTGTTTTCTTATGGAGTGTCAGGAGTTCCCAGTTATCAGGCTAGCGGGCCTCTCCCAGTTGGATGTGAGGCAAATAGCTTCTCCCACCCTGGTCTTGTCTTTTGAGTGTGAAATTGCCCTTTGTGTAGATCAGAATGTTCAAATATTAGCAATTTCATATGGCTCTACCTACCTCTTATAATATTTACTGGTTTTTGCCTTTGTTAGGTTAATGCTCTTTGTGTCCTATTTAGGAAGTCTTTCTCTACCTCTGATGTCATGAAATAACTTTTATGTATTGTTGCCTAAATATGTTATTGTTCGTCTTTTCAGATTTATGTCTGTGAGCCACATAGAATTAATTTTTTTTTGTATATTCTGTCAGGTCAGGCCCAGTTTTCATTAAAAATATGCGCATTTAATTGAGCACTATTTTTAAAGTTTTATTAAGGTACAACTTACACACCATAAAATAACCTCCTGAAAGTGTATAGCTCACTTACTTTTAGAAAATTTACAGAATTGTATAAACATCACCATGATCTGGTTTTAGAACATTTCTGTCACCCATAGGCCCACTGTGCTCATTTGTAGGCAGTACTTGCTTTTAGACCCAGCAACCGAGAATCTACTTTCTGTCGCTTGCCTTTTCTAGACATATCACATAATTGAAATGATGCAATATGTAGTCTTTTGCACCTGGTTTCTTTGACTTAGCATATTGTTTGAGGTTCATCCAAACTGTAGCATGGATCAGTATTCAGTTCCTTTTTACTGATGAGTCAAATTTCATTGTATGGCTATATGGCTATATATATGGCTATTGTCTGTCCATTCACAGGTGATACACATTTAGGTTATTTCCACATCTTGCCTATGATAAGTAAAGCTGCTCTAGACATTTGTGTGTAAGTCTTAGTGTGGATAGATGTCTTAATTTCTCATGAGTGGAGACTTGGATTAGAATTGCAAGGTTGTATGGTATTTCCTTTTTGTATAATTGTATTTTTTAAATCAATTTGTGTTGACTTTTTTCTTTTGGTGTACACTTCTATGAATTTTAACACACACATAGATTTTGTAGCCTTCAGTATAATCAAGGTATAGAACAGTTCCAACTCCAATCTTTTTCCTCTGTGGACCCTTTAGAGATCCCCTTCCAACCCCCTCTCTCCCCTCAGCAACAACTAATGTGTTACCTTCCCTATAGTTTTGCCTTTAGGAACAGGTCATTAGAATAGAACCATAGCATATATAAACTTTTTTTTATTTAAGGATTTTATTTATTTATTTTGAGAGAGAGAAAGAGAGAGTGGGTACACATGCAAGTGGGGGAGAAGGGCAGAGGCAGAGAGAGAAAATCTCAAGCCGCCTCCCTGCTGAGCATGGAGCCTGAAGTGGGCTCAGTGCAGGGCTCAATGTGGGGCTCTGTCCTGTGACCCTGCGATCATGATCTGAGCCAAAATTGGGTCTTGACACTTAACCGACCGAGCCGCCAGGAACCCCTGGAGCATATAAACTTTTAAGACTGGTTTCCTCCACTTAGTACAATTGAAAGATCGAGGTTCATCCTAGTTGTTGCCTGTATATCTGTTCATTCCTTGAAATGCGCCCACCATTCCAGCCTGTGGGTGCACCCACTGAGCAACATTTTTGCTGTTTCCAGATTTTGGCCATCATGAACACAGTTGCTGTAAGAACTTGGACACAACATTTTGCATGCGTACTGTTTAATTTCTCTAGGGTGAAACATCCAGGCTTAGAGTTGCTGAGGCCTGTTATCAGTGTATGTTTAGCTTTATAAGTAGCTGCTGCAGACTTTTCCAGAGTGGCTGTACTTCTTTGTGTTGCTGACAGCAGTATGTGAGCATTCCTGGTGCTCCTCATCCTCAGCAGTACTTGATACTCTCAGAACTTTTCATTTTGGTCATACTGATAGATGCATGGTGATGTTTATTTTCTGTTTTAAATGTGCATTTCCTAAATGGCTGGTGATGTTATTTTTTCATGTGCGTATTTACCAGCCCGGGGTCGTGGGGGTGGCTGCAAAGGGAGCAACAGATATCCACCCTGAATCAAGCACTATTTTTGAAAAGGCCATCCTTTTCCCATGCTCTGTAGTGTCTCTTTCGTCATAAATTATGTCCGTATGTATGAGAATCTGTTTCTCAGCGCTTTGTTGTTCCATCCGTTTGTCTGCCTTCCGTCGATATCCGCTGCCTTAACTACTACTGTAGCTTTGCCTGAGCGCTTGGAGTCCTGCAGACCCAGTCTCCCCCTGCGTTTTCTTCAGGACCTTTCATAAAGATGGAGTCCTCCAGGGCGTTGCTTTCCAGGCCCATGCTTTCCAGGTCCATCCACGTTGTAGTATGAATCAAAACCTCACTCCTTTCTGTGACAGAATGCTCTTTCATTGGATGGACATACTGTTCAGTTGGCAGAACTTTGGGTAGTTTTCATTTTCTGGCAGTTGCAAATAATGCCACTGTGAACACTCGTGTGCGTGTGGACATGTGTTTCTGTTTGTGCACCTAGGAGGAGAATTGTTGGTAACACGTATGGAGGCTCCGTGTTTAGCATTTTGAAGAGTTGCCAGAGTGTCTTCCTTTTGCATTCTGACCAGTTTCTGTTCATGCCCATCAGTGCGTCTTTCCATTTGTCTGTTTACCTGTGGCTGTCTGGGTGGGTGTGCAGCAGCGTCTCTTTGTGGTTTCCATTTTGTTTCCCTGATGGGTAATGGTGTTGGGCATCTTTTCAGGTGCTCGTTGGCAATTTGTGTATCTTCTGTGGGGAAAGGTCTATTTAGATTCTTTGCCTTTAAAAAAAATGAGGTGTTATTTTGTTGTTGGAAGAGTTCTTTATATACTCCCCCTCGGAGTGTCTGTAGCCTATCACCCCGCTGTACTCTCCAGTCTCCTCTTGCTCTGCTTTCATAACAGGCTTTAATTTGTGAGTTGATTTCTTGGTCAATCAACTCATTCATCTGTCCATCCATTTTGGGTTCATCCAATAGATACGCAAGTGCCTTAGTTCTGTCTTTGCTGTTTCTTTGCTTTCTCAGTGCTGTTCTGACAGAGCTAGCCAGCACTGGTAGCAGTGTCATCTTGAAGGTTCTAGATAACTACCCACGAGAGCATCTGAACTGCACGTCATCTTGTGTGACATCCTCTCAGCCACAGCTCTACCTCAAGAGTCTTACTTTACTGTCCCCATTCTCACCAAACCAAATGTACCAACACCCTCCCCAAAAGTCTACCAATAGGTGTGCCTTTTTTTTTTTTTCCTTTTCTTTACAGTAGAAGTTTGCTTCCTTCTGGTGATGCCTAGTCCCTTCACTTGAGTTATGGGTTCTATCTTCTCTCCCCTTTACAGCAACTTTGCTCCTTTAGCTGCCTTTCCTTTTCCTACATCTTTAAATCTGTCCCCTCTGTTGGACCATTCCGTCAGGCCAGACCAGTCTTGAGCACCGCCGCCCTGCACAGATTCTCCCAGGATGCCATGTCACCTACTTCTCTGCCGTACTTCGTGGCCAGACTTCTCTCAAGGATTGATCACATGGGCTTTCTCCACTTCCCACTTAATGCTCACATGTCACCCCTGCCTCAGGCCTGGCCTGTGCTCCTCCACCCGCTCACCTGTCTCTCTACCTGTCACACCATCAACAGTCCTCATACCACCAAACCCAGGATAACTTTTCTAGCCACATTGTACTCACATAGTGGCCCAGTCCTCTCCTTGAGATACTCCCCTCTCCTGGTTTTCTTGGAATCCTGTTTGTCTGACTGTCCTCCAACCCCACTTGTCCCCTTTCAGACTTGGTTGCTGAATCCCCCACCCCACACTACTTATTGATGTTGAAGTTTTCCAGACTTACTTCCTGGCCCTTTCCTTTCTTGTCATCATCTCCAGGGCGGTAGTGGAGACATACCCCCTCTAGCCTAGGTCTTCCTTCTGACTGGGATTATGGGGCTGCCCCCTTGACATCTTCATTTGGTAATTTCATAGACATCTTCAACTTAAGGTGTCCAAAATTGAGCCTCCGATCTTGTCCCTAAAGCCTTTACCTGTCTGTTTTACCCTAGGAAATACATCATCATCATTCCCTAACTCCATTTAGTATGGGTAGAACCCAGAGAGTCGGCCTTCATTCATCCTCATTACCCCCAACAGGCGGTCCACTGGAATGTCTGACCCATCTGTCACCTAAGCTGGGCCACACTTACTCTTTACCTGGGTCACAGCAACAACCTGGGAATGGATCCCCGCTACTACTTTTTTAAATTTTTATTTTTCTTGCTACTGCTCTTGATAGATCCCAAGCCATTCAATCACCTATAGCTGAGTGGTTTTCCTAAAAAAGCAAGCCAGCCGTGTGTGTTTCTGGATAGGATCCCAGAACAGACCCCAAAATTATTGAAATTTGAATAAAATCTGTAGTCTAGTTAATAACATTGTACCGACATTAATTTCCTTGACATAGTATAGTTAACAGTAGGACAAGTTGGGTAAGGAATATGAGGGAACTCCTTGTACTATATTTGCCACTTTTCTGTATTTATAAATGGGTTCAAATTAAAAAGTTTTAAAAATTAAAATTCAGGAAGAGAAGAAAAGAACATTGGATTGTGCATTCACGAGCTTAAAACTCTGTCAAAGCCTTCCATGGGCCTAGTAACACATGGCTTTTCAGGCTCCTGATAGATCCAGGCCCCTGCCCAGCCCTCTAGGTTCATAGAATGGTGCATTTTCTCCCTCACTTGGCTTCAGCAGCTATGGCCCTCTTTCTTTTTTAACATATATTTTTTTTAAGATTTTATTTATTTGACAGAGAGAAACACAGCCAGAGAGGGAACACAAACAGCGGGAGTGAGAAAGGGAGAAGCAGGCTTCCCGCCGAGCAGGGAGCCCGATGTGGGACTCAATCTCCGGGATCATGACCTGAGCCGAAGGCAGTCGCTTAACCAACTGAGCCACCCAGGCGTCCCGGCCCTCTTTCAACCAAGAGAAGAGATGATGATCTTTCCCACACCAGTGCCCCATCCAGCACTGTGCGCTCCAGGCCCATAGTGGGACCAGCTCCTTCTCATCACTGATATCTCCATGCCAATGCCATTTCTTCATACAGGCCTTCCCTAACTCCTGTCTCCCAACTAGCCCACCTGTTCACTTGCTGTTCGCTGGTAGGAGCCCTTTGTTTTCTTGAGGGTCCTTAGTCACAGCTGGTGACTTGGGCCCTTGTTTATGTTCCCTGCTGCTGGTTCCTTGGCATCAGGGACGATGTATACCAGGCTTGCAGTGGTATCATTAGGGTCTAGGCTGGCATAGAACGGGTGAGGGGCTAGAATCAGTAGATAAGTACCTTCCTGTTCCTCATTGTGTAAGGAAAGTTACTCTATAATTCCGCCTCCAGAGAAGTTTCAGTACTCATAGTATTTTATTCTACCCTTTGTTGATTTTCACACTGTTTGCAAGTGGACCTCTGCTTTAGTGAAGTGACCGAATTCCTCTTGTATCTCAATCCCCTCTGTGTAAGGCCTTAGCTAGGTGCTAGAGGGGCTGAGGCACAGTCAGGTGCAAGGTATTACTGGGCTTCGTAATGGGACTAACCTCATTCTTGATCTCTGGAGCACATTATTTGTTGAAAGGATGAGTTGGATAAGTTAAATATTTTCCTTTTTAAATAAGGCAAACACACACACACACGCATACACACACTCAGGCATTATATCCAATCACCTAGTAGATGCACACATCCAGCATTATGGGATTTTTAGCCTTCACATGTCCTTCACACTGGCTTTGTTTTGGCAGGGAGAGGCCTGGGAAGAGAGCCACGGGAGGCTCTGTTGCTGTCCTGCCTTGGCCAGGCACCCACTGCTGCTCCCTCAGGCAGCTTGAGGAAGAGCTCCATAGTGGGGTGTTTGAGAAATTGTTAGAGATGTTTTTTTTTAATGGTCTCAGTGCTAAAAGGTTATCGAGTATCCATGAGTTTAATTTTATTCTGGATGGTAAAGAGGACATTACAAAGTAAATGTATAATAAAAACATAATAAAACGGAGCCATTGGGTTTGATCAGGTTGAGAACCTGTGGTTCATCATCTGGTTTCCAGGAGGTGTTATTATGGGTCCTCAAGAAATTTAAAGTATTTCAAAGAACCCAACAGGAATGTCATGGTTCATGATGATCCCAGATGAAACCCCGGGACATGCCACTTCGGTGAGAGGCACCATCGTGTGGTGCCTTGCTGAAACTTTGCATGTTGGTGATATAAGAATTTCTGGGATACGACCAGGCACTGGAGGTTGTCACTGGCAGTCGGTTCAGAGGGCCTGCTATGCAAGTCAGCTGCCACCGTGGTTTATGGAAGCAGAGGTCCTCTGACTACTTGGCATGTGTTCCCACTGTAGTTTGGCTGGAGTGAGAGAGCCCTGGAGGCCATGGGATCCTGGAGAGGCAGAAGGAAAGGGCAGGTTGGCCAAGGTGACCAGAATTTGTTTATCTGCTTTTCAAATTTGCCTGGGGCTGAAGCCTCAGCAGAAGGGTCAGTAACTCCTGAAACCTTCCCCTGACCTGGCTCACCGGTGTGCGCCAAATCCCATTAGCACTGCGGCAGTATGCCTCGTTAAACATTCAGGCCTCATGGAGTCAGAGAGAACCCCCCACGAAATGGCAATTTATTCAGTGGTGTGTTTTACCACATGTATTGCTTTTAATGACTGTGGAAGATCAGAGAGCGCCCGCATTCGTTTTACAAACTGCTTTTAGGAATTATGTAAAATGTAAAGTGTATACAATGTGGAAAATTGTGGCATATCTTACAAATATTCACATTAAAAACATTTTTAAGGAATAATATACATCAGGCAAGGTTCAGGTATATATATAGATGGGATCTGAATTAGATTTTTGAACTGAATTTTTAATCCATTTTCACCTTTTTTGGAATATGTTGTGTTTGCAAGCTCTGTTTTTTAAAATTTTTTATTTAAATTCTATTTAGTTAACATCTACTGTATTATTAGTTTCAGGGTTAGGATTTAATGATTCACCATTAGCATATAATACCTGGTGCTCATGATATCAAGTGTCCTTCTTAATGCCTGCCACCCAGTTATCCCTCCACACCCCCTCTAGCAACCCTCAGTGTGTTTTCTAGAGTTCAGCATCTCTTACGGTTTGCCTCTCTGTTTTCATCTTATTTTATTTTTCCTCCCTTCCCCTATCTGTTTTCTTAAACTCCACAAATGAGTGAAATCACATGATACTTGTCTTTCTCTGACTTATTTCACTTAGCATAGTATCCTCTAGTTCCGTCCACATCATTGGAAGTGTCAAGATTTCATTCTTTTTATGGCTCAGTAGAAATTATCCTACCATTTCGTTTGATGGAGTATCCCCTCCTATCCCATTTCTAATTGCTACCCCGCTATTAGTGTACAACGTAATTTCTCCCTTATATTTGCTACTAAACATCATCTATAATAAATAAAGGTTAATACTTACTGGTTTCATATGCAGTTGTCTTCTTTATCCCAGTCATTCTTCTTTTCATAGTTCTTTCACTTCTTCTGTTTTTAATAAAGTTAAGAAAGAGCTTTCTGTTGCTAGCCCATTCTTTTTCTCCAGTAAGGAAGGACATAGATCTTTACTATTGAGTACAGTAACAACTGGCCACAAGGGGCTCTTGAAAATGTTAAGTCACCGGGTGCCTGGGTGGCTCAGTCAGTTAAGCATCTGCCTTTGGCACAGGTCATGATCCTGGCGTCCTGGGATCAAGCCTTGCATTGGCTTCTTGCTCAGTGGGAAGCCTGCTTTTCCCTCTGCCTGCTGCTCCCGCTGCTTGTGTGCACGAATGCATTCTCTTTGTCAAGTAAATAAAGATCTTTAAAGATTTTATTTATTTATTTGACAGAGAGAAACAAAGCTAGAGAGAGAACACAAGCAGCGGGAGTGAGAGAGGGAGAAGCAGGCTTCCTGCCGAACAAGGAGCCCGATGTGGGACTCGATCCCGGATCTCCGGGATCATGACCTGAGCCGAAAGCAGTCACTTAACCATCTGAGCCACCCAGGTGCCCCAAGAAATCTTTAAAAAAAAAGAAAAGAAAATGTTAGTCACTGAAAAAAACATTACAAATCCATCTCTTCGCTCACATTAGCTGCAGTTCAGTGCTCGGGAGCCACGTGTGGCTGGAGGCCACTGCACTGACAGCTCTTTTGTGTCCCCATTGTGGTGGATGGTTCTTTTGGTTAGCTGGGTCTAGCTGCCTTCTACAATCCATTAGCACACACCTCAGGGGTTTGAGGAAAGCCTCTTCACTTTTCTGGAACCATCTGGAACGGTCTCCGTTTCCACCTCTCACACTTCTCTAAGCCCAGCTGTGTATGGCTGAAGTGCCAGGCCAAACCGTATTGCCCATTAGGCTGTTCTCTGCCCCTAATCTGGTCACAAGTCAGCCCGGTCCTGGGTTGTTCCCTGGGCCCACTGTCCCTTGTTCGGTGCAAGTGGCAGGCATACTGGCCTGGATCTGCAGCAGTCACGGGGACTTTCTTGACCAGGAGTAATGGAGTTACTATCTGTCAGCCTCCCTGGCAGTTTGAAGAGCTCTGTATTCCTTGTATTTTATTTCTATCTTTTGTGGTTTTCCACTTCGGTGTGATTTCGTGGAGCCTAGACCTGCCACTCACCCAGAGTTTGATTCGGTTGATATTTTTCCAGCATCTTTTCTTTCATCCTTGAGCTCCTCCCCTGGTTATTTTTTTCAACTAGTCTCCACAGTTCCATTTCTTTATTAAATTTATATTTATGATGTATTTTTGGCTCAGTGGTATTTTTGTGTTTGCTCTGTTTATCATATTTCTTTCTTATTTTTAACAACACAGTGTGTAATTGGTGTTAATTTAATACTTTCAGTTTTCCTTTTGTGAATTGTGCATTTTTCAGTGGGAAACTTCATAGTATTGACAATAAATGAGTGCAGTTCATGCACATTGATATGGATGAATCTTGAACATAATGGCGAGCCAGAAAAAGCAGCTTTTGGAAGAATACTTGGAAAATGTCATTTATTTAAATAAAAAAACCTGTTAGTGCTGCATATTACTCAGCATTCTACAGCAGACAGCCTGGCACTCAGAACAGCTATAAGCTCTGCTGGGGGAGAAGGGCTTGCCGTGGAAAGTCCACAGGGCACCCGGACCAGGCAGGTGACCTTTGGTTTCTTAGACTGGTGGGACCATGAGTGCTCAGCATATTTCTCCTTCCATGTTTCTGTGTCTAAAATGTTGTGTAATAAGTTAAAAAATTCATGCTTATTTTATGGGGTGCCTGGGTGGCTTAGTCGTGAAGCATTTGCCTCTGGCTCAGATCATGATCCCGGGGTCCAGGGATCAAGCCCCACATCAGGCTCCCTGCTCAGCAGATACTTTTCCCTCTCCCACTACCCTGCTTGTATTGCCTCTCTTGTGTCTCTCTCTGTCAAATAAATAAATAAAATCTTAAAAAAATAAAAAATAAAAAATTCATGCTTATTTTAAAGATAATAAGAAAAATACCTAATATACAAAATGTGTTCCATAATTCTATTTTTCTATTAATATTTTGGCATATTTTTTTTTTTAAGATTTTGTTTGAGCACAAAAGCACGAGCGGGTGTGAGGGGTTGGGGAGCAGAGGAAGAAGAAGAAGTTGACTCCCAGCTGAGCAGGGAGCCCAGCCTGGGGTTCCATCCTAGGACCCCAAGATCATGCTAAAGGCAGATGCTTAACCCACTTAGCCACCCAAATGCCCCATGTTTCTTTTAATTTTTCCAGCTTTATTGAGGTATAATTGAAAAATAGAAAAATGTAAGATATTTAAAGTGTGTATTATGACTCTTTATCATATGTGTGTGTGTGTGTGTGTGTGTGTGTAAGAACATTTAGGTTCTACTACCTTAGCACATTTCAGTTACACAATACAGTGTTGTGAGTGTAGTCGCCATGTTTTACATTAGGTCCTCAGGCTGCGTTTGTTTTTAGTTTAGTGTTGTTCAGAATAATTCTTTCTTTCTTTTTTTTTTTTTAAGATTTTATTTATTTGACAGAGAGGAACACAGCTAGAGAGGGAACACAAGCAGAGGGACTGAGAGAGGGAGAAGCAGGCTTCCCGCCGAGCAGAAAGTCCGATGTGGGGCTCGATCCCGGGTCTCCAGGATCATGACCTGAGCTGAAGGCAGTCGCTCAACCAACTGAGCCACCCAGGCGCCCCATCTTTCTTTCTTTCTTACAATGTTTGCTGCTGCTCTTCCTATCTTCCTTCTCCAAACACTCAGCTGTGTGGTTTAGGACCAGCACCTCTGCTGGGCAGTGACCTGCTTGCTGAACTGTCTGGAACCTTCCTTCCTGGGGAATCAGAATCCACTTCCCATGTCTCCTTCAGCTTCTATAGCAGACCTCTACTTTTCAGCCCCAGACAGGAGACTTCTAAGGACTTGTCCACCCCCTTTTCTGAATGAGGGACTGTGGGTTGTCACCCCAGCTCAGCTCAGCATATCTGTATGCCCCATTTTGTGTGCTCTTCTCTCATGTGGGCAGCCACTGCTCATTGCCTTGGTTTCGCTTTCAGTTTTGCTTTTTCAAGAGTGTACAACACGGCTGTGATTTTCCGGAGTCGTAGGTTTCCAGTCCTACGTTATGCAGTGTGAGGCTGATGTGGGAGAGCCGAGCACGCAGCCCCTGGCCTCCCAAGGGGCAGAGTGGCCACACTTTAGCTTCTCAGGCCACACCTGGCCACACTTGTAAGGTTATTAAAAACAGACCTCACAGACACAGCTATGGGTCTCCTGGAGAAGGTCTAAAAAGGAAAGGCCGCCTCCAGTACTAGAATGAAATGAGAAATCGGAGATGTCACCAGTGATACAGCTTCTTGATCGGAAAATAGAGGTTTGGGGTTTCTCGGCTATTATGGCTTGAGCAAGTCTGCCTTGTGCTCTGTAGGAAAAAGGAAATGGAGGTTGGGAAACTTTTGGTCAATGTTCCAGCCAATATGCAGAAAACACTCCTCAAAGGAGAGAAAACCTTCAGCCTTGATGTGAGCTGCAGACTGGCTTGAAAATTGAAGAAAAGCACAGTAGGCTTGCAGCGGTCCTGGAAGGGGGACTTGGGATCATGCCAGAGGCCTGCATCAACCTTTCCATGGAGGCACAGGTACCCAGCGCACCAGACTGCCCCTGCCAGGAAAGGCTAGTCAGGAATTGTAAGCATCACGTGTTTTTCTTTGCATGGTTCGCACGTTTCCAGGGAGTAGCGTGAGGTGGACTGTGTTGCCTGCCGCCCTTCCTCCTAGCTGAAGATGCTCACAGGAAGTGTCACTGCAGGTAGTCTGTCCCTAAGGCAGAAGGAAATGCCTCTGCAAATACATCTACCCTGGATGAAAAGCAAACAGCGGTGTTGAAGGCGAGCATGGAAGCAGGAGTCTTTGGTTCAGTTGCTGCTGAGTGAGCAAGCGGGCGGCAGACGAGGTGCCTGGGCAGCCACGCCGTGTGGGGCCACGTGGAGGCACTGGTCAGCAGTGGCAGGAGATGGCCTGCGAGCCACCGGCTCTCTGGGATGACGTGGCTGATGGTCCTGGGAGGTCGCTTGTGAAGGTCACACTGGTGTTTTGTTTTGTTTACTCTCTCCCAGACTTCTGAGCTCTTACCATGTCGAGGTTTTGGTTCTTCAAAGTTATTCAACCTTGTTTCTTGTTTATATATTTTCCTGTCCTAACTCTAGCAAGTTAGCTACTTTCAAGCCTATCTTTTTCTTTTTCTTTTTTTTTTTTCTACCTGCTGCTGCCCACTCCTTTACCTTGAATTCCTAAGGATGCTGTATTCCTGACCAGCTCTGGGTCTCCTCTGAATTTCAGAGTGGTTGCATCTTGAAGCTCACAGAGCTTGCTTTCTTTTCCTTTTTTTTTCCTTTTTCTTTTTTTTTTACACAGCTTCACTGAGGTCTGATTCACACCCTGTACAATGCACCCCTCTGGCGTGCATAGTTCAGCACTCTGTCATATATTCACAGAGTTGTGCAACCATCACCACTAACTGTACAACATTTTCATACCCCCACGGAAGCCCTGGATCCACCTGCAAGCTGCTCCCTATTCCCTCCACCCCAGGCCCCTGGTGACCACTTCCTGTCCATACGGATCTGCCTCTTTGGACCTTTCGTAGCCACGGAGTCATAGACTCTGTGGCCTTTTGTGACCCGCTTTTCTCACTGAGCATCACATAGCTTAATGTCTGTGTCCAGTGTTTTCCCTTTGTTTGATTTTCTTTGTCAGCTAGTTAGCTGCCACCTATTCTCAGGTGATAAATTGAGTCATTTGTCTTCTTTCTGGAGTCTCTTTTCCATCATCTTTGTTCTGTACTTAAATCTGCAACCTTAGGGTCACCTGGGTGGCTCAGTCAGTTGGGCATCTGCCTTCAGCTCAGGTCATGATCGAGCCCTGCCATCCTGCTTCCTGCTCGGCGGGAAGCCTGCTTCTCCCTCTCTCACTCCCCCCACTTGTGTTCCCTTTCTAGCTGTGTTTTTCTCTGTCAAATATATAAATAAAATCTTTTTAAAAATCTGTAACTCTGAAACTATTAATTTTTAAACCATCTGTTTAACTATTAACTGTTAAAATCTTGAAATTAACGGTTGTTTGTCAGTTCTCTAGGGGAAAGAATACAGTCTGGGAACCCTCTTGTGCCTGCTCCTGAGGTCGGTTCTGGCCTCTCTGGCCGAGGGCCGCCCGTGTTAACCCTCTGGCGAGTAACGATCAATGAGCTGCTGCCCTCTTTCGGCTCCTTACACCTCTCCTTTTCCCCCTCTTGTTTCACAGCCCCTTCTGATGATTTAAACGCTGTGATATTACTAGAGTTATCATAGATCTTCATTTTGTTTGTTTTCTAAAACTCCCCGTAGAAAGCCTTTGTCACTTGTGAATGTCCCATCAGCACAGAGACCTGAAACCATGTAATTCTGTCTTCCTGTAGATGGTGTGTCATCACTTACTCACTGCCCTCACACTCCCTGCCCTCCTCTCACGCCCTTTTTATGAATGTTACTTCATGCCTTTCCTCGGGTTACTGAGTTACTCCTGAGTGCCCCTAAAGACACTCTCAGGAAGGGCATCATCTCTCCCTTTTTATGCACATTAACTCATGTAATCCCCACAACAGCTCTGGGAATGCTGTTATTGCTAAGTCCCTAGTGTTTACATTTTATTGATGAGGGAACCAGAGTCGAGTGTTTAAGTCACACTTTTCAGCCACACTCAGTCTCTAAAACTGGAGTATGCTTTTTCTCCCTCTTTATTCCCTTCAACACTCTGCCCAGCTCCTCAGCCTCAGTAAGTACTTGATAAATAGTCCATTTGTTGGGTAAGTAAATGAGTGAATGAGCAAATGAATGAATGAGAAAGCACCTGGCGGCTCTTTTATGGGTGTCAAATGGTTTCCTTCAAGGAACTTGTTTGTGTGGCCTCTGTGAAGGCCTGTGGCATGAAAGCATCACTCAAGAGTATTTTAGAGGTGAGAGGAGTGAGTCTCCGAAGTTTTCACCGCTGGGCTGTGTGGTGTTAATACTTGGCACCATAGCACATAATGGGGTAGGCTTTAGTAAATGCCGAATAAGAAAGTGAAGAAGAAGACGGTATGTGGGAATGCGGTCAATAAGGGCCTGGCCACTCACATTTGGCTGTGATGGCAGTGTATTTGCTTCTTGCTGGTAGAGTGAGGGAAGCAAGGTGCAGAAAAGTCCCCGTTTGAGCAGGAGGTAGGGCGTGTGCATGGGTGTGCGTTTGTTCTATTAGCTAAAGGTTCAGTCAAAACCCAGTTAGATAGGCATGCTGCCCGCCCCTTTGTTTCTTTTACCTGCTTGAGTAGCTGTTCCCTACTTTATTATCTGGGACTTCATTTTTTAAAAAGAGGTTCAGTTTCACCAACACCCATTTGCCGTCGGGACTTGTGATTTATTGTCAGCTGTTGTGACAGCCGGGATGAATCAGTCCTTGTGATTAGTGGTTTTACCTAGAAGCACAAAGGACAGAAGCCCATCCAGAGGGTTTCCATGTTAAGGAACTGCACAATGTTTTGTTTTATTTTGTTTTCCCCACCAAAACTTCTGGTCTTCTTAAGCAGAAGCAACACATAATTATGAAATATCGTATCTATAATTTTGTAGAAACTGTTTTTTTGATAGCTGAACCTTTTAGTATTTATTTTCCTTATTGACTGACTACATTTTATTTTATTTTTTTTTTTTATTTTTTTATTTTTTTTATTTTTTTTATTTTTTTATTTTTTTATTTTATTTATTTTTAAATATTTTATTTATCTGAGAGGGAGTGAGAGAGAAAGCCTGAGCAGGAGGAGGGGCAGAGACAGAATCTCAAGCAAGCTCTTTGCTGGGTTTCGGGGCTTGATCTTATGACCCATGAGATCACGACCTCAGCTGAAACCCAGAGTTGGACGCTTACCTGGTTGAGCCACACAGGCACCCACACAGACACCCCCACTGACTACATTGTAGTTTAATTCTCATGCTTCTTGGCCACAGCAGACCTAGTTATGAAGGAAAAATACAATACAAAGACTAAATTTTAGATTGTTTACTTATAGGCCAAACTGATTGCCTCTCTTACATTTATTGTTTCAAATCATTAGTGATGCAGACCTCTGGGCACTTGTTAAGTTATGCTGCTCACTCCCAAGGTTGGGTCTCAGAACATCCTTTCCTTCCTGAGTTTTCTCCTCTTTCTGCTGAGCTGACATTCAGGTTTTTGATTCTGGGTAATGGGGGCTGTCTCATTCCAAAGCAGGCACCGCACATCAAAAGGCCACGATAAAGAAAAAGGCTGGAATATTCTGTCTTTTCCAAAATGGACTCTGGCCTATATTCAAAGTACACTTAGTTCATGAAAACTAAGCGCCAGTTTTGTGCAAGCCCCGGTTTTCATCCTTAGAGGATCCATGATCTGCTTAAGAATGTTAACCACATGAGTCTCCCTGGTGCACGCAGCCACAGAGCAGCCCCTCCGTCCGGTGGGAGTGTGGTAGAAGACGAGTCTCCCTTCTGTAGCCTCTGTAGAATGAAGCTGATGAAAAATGGCATCCCAATAAGAAATCTTATTAATCTTCTTTATACACTTAACAAGATAAATCATTTAGCTACCTTATTTTGACCTTCTGTTCCAAGAGAGTCATTCTTATGAACTTGGACCCCAAGTGTGTTGTGGTTACTTATTAAATCCTTATGTCTTATAAACCCTTCTGACTTGAGACTTTGATGAGGCTGGAACTCAGTTATCCAGCCACAATACACTTCTAGGGAATTTCACATCAGGCTGCCTTCCTTTACCAGGCTAGTACTGCTCCAGTTTTGGCAAAAGGTTTCACTTTCGATTTCGCTTTCCATGTGGAAATATGGATACCTAATCTAATTGGTTCACTGATTTTGACATGGACACATACAGATGTCTGACTTCTGGAACACTAGCAGCCCATGTTTGTCATCAGGGGCTCCCTAAAGAATAGTTCACATTAGAAACACATTTGGAGCAATTGTTGATTTAACAATTCCACAAATGTTTTTGTATGTGGAACATGAAGAAGGCTCCCAGTGATAAGCAAGCCAGACACCCACACTGATGATAGTAGCCCACATTCTGGACTTGTCACCGTGCCAGGCACTGGCATAAAGGCTTCACGCGTGTTAACTCATTTCATCTTTGTGTCAGCCCCATGGGGCACATTCTGTTCTTAACCCGGTCCTACTATAACATATTTTATTCCGAGTCACCCGGTGAAGAGGTGGTGGGGCCTGAATCTGAGGGCTCTTCTGCAGAATCTGTGCACTTACCCATGTCTGCATGGCCCTTGCAGAGGCGTTGTTTCTGCCACTATGTTTGGGGAAGAGGGGGTTCCTGTTCCCACCATGACATCCTGATTCCCAGGTACCCTAACTCCCTTATCACCCACTGTGACTGGCATTTCTCCAGCTCTCTGGCCTTTCCTTAGTCTCATGCCTGCTCCTTACCATCTCCCCCTGCACCCCTGTTGCTCCCAGCATGAAGACTCCCAGAGCTGGTCTATGTGGTGTCCCGCACAGGCCCCTGTTCATCTCTGACCATTCCCCCCACACGCATTTCCTGTTTCAGCCTTACTAAGTTCACGTCCATCCCTTGACTATGCCTGCCAGAGGCGCCTTTTCTGTGGAGCCTGCTCACAAACTGTTACAGCAACACCCATGGCCTGAGAGCAGCTGCTCCAGCCCCTGGCCCTGTGGGCTTTCACTGTGCTGCCCTCTCTTCATCTTCCAGTCCTCAGCTTGGAGGGCACTTCACCTAGGAGGCTCCCCTAAACCCCCAAGTCCGTAAGGGGCCGCCCTCCTGTGCTTTCCAGGGCACCCTCACTTCCTAGTCCTCAGATTTTGTACTCACACCTGCCCTCTGTCTAGATCCCTCCTCCGGTGACCCCCCCATACAGGGGACATGCTCACTCCCGTCCTCCCCACACTTAGCACAGTGTGTGGTAAATGGGAGGCACTTGAGGAGCGATGAATGAGCAGTGGCTTGGTTGTCAAAGTTGAGAGTAGCAACGGCAGGCCTTGGGGATGTGCACCCCGAGGCCGCATCAGAGTCTGTGAGTGTGGAGCTGGGCCGCTGTGGCTCATGGCCCTGGTGGCCAGCACGTCTCTGAAGGGCCAGCTTTAGCCCATGCGTGTATCTGTTGGGCTCAGTGTGTAGCTCTTCTGGTGTGCGGGCCCAGTCTCCTCTGCCCTAGTTGTCACACCTCCAGGAAAGGCCTCCTTCACTTGCTCTGGCCATTGTGGAGCTGCATGGTGGGGGGATAGGTGGTTATCTGACCAGGGACTTCCCAAAGCAGAGCGTCTCTGGCTGCCCTGGCTTACCTTCCTTGCCTGCAGGGAGCAGCAGCCTCGGGCAGGGGTGCCACCAGCATCTTGCAGGGAGTGCTGTTCTGGGCTCAGGGCCAGCTACAGACATAATGAAAACCTCTCCCTGCAGCAGTAGCTCCTCACGCACTGCCTTCCTCCTTCCCCCTTCTGGTCCCCCAGGCGGCCCTCTGTAGCAGCTCCACGTGCCAGCAGGGGCCTTCCCCACCCTCTGCTGGCAGGCTCCTAGGCCGTCCTCCAGCAGCTCTAGGAAACACGCCTTTCCATGCACTTCTTTGACGAAGCCAGAAATAAGCCTACCAGCATGGAGACTCCAGGACAGGTCAGAAGTGGGACTTTTCTCGGTTAGCCCACAGAGGTCGCATTCTTGATGCTCCAGAGCACAATGGCAAGTGAGTTCAGTGTCTTCTGGAAGGAGTCTGAGGACTTCACACAAAGGTGCTTTTACTCCTCTGCCGTGTTCCAGTTCCAGTTGATACATGGACTTAGTTGTGATTGTGATTGACCCTGTACATTTTGTGTTTTTGTTGGAGGAAAAAAAAACCAAACATGGAAGTCCTGGACCTTAGTTAAGAGTGAGTGAGTATTTCATGGTCTCCTTTGGGGTGACTTAGCATCCAAAGTTACTTATCTGAGTCTTTCGATTCCCACCTGTGACTTAGCTGTGCTCTAGGATCTCTCTAGGTATCTTAAAAACGTACCACATCGTATTTTTATGAGACAGAAAGGAGAGGAGAAGAAATTGAATCAGGAAATGGTGGTGTAATCCCTAGGTTGTTTAATTAACTAATTTTTTTCAGTAATCTCTGTCTCCACCCTGGGGCTCTAACTCATGATCCCAAGATCAAGAGTCACATGCTCCACCGACTAAGCCAGCCAGGCACCCCTCGCCCTTCTTGAAGTAATTACTTTTAAAGCATTTCGTACAATGTACTGAACATAAGCATCCATATGGATTTAGGAGCGTAAACCCCTAACCTCAAGAGTTTCCGTGATGCCTTTTCATTACCACCTTCTGGGGGAAGCTTAAACTCTCCAAGACAGGAACTTTGTTTTGTTCTCGAGTCTAATCTTCAGATATAGCCAACCTCAGGCCTAAAACAAATGTTTATTGAACAAATTACATTGCCTCTCCCCTCAACAGATTTGCAGTCCCGACTGCAAATTACAGCAAGGACTAACAGTGGAGTCATTTAAATAAGACTTTTTTCCTTTTCAGAAGTTGCTTGAGTTCTGTCTGGAAAAGCTGCTTCTTAATATTTTCCCACTAGATATTTCTTCTGAAGACCCGGAATAGGGGCCTCCCTGCCTTAGAGCTACCTAACAATATAGCATACTGTATTTCAGCTTTTGAGGAGAATTGTAAAGATGTCAGTTAATTGTCCATTTTTTAAAAGATCTTATTTTTATTCATGAGAGAGTGGGAGGAGGAGCAGAGGGAGAGGGACAAGCAGACTCCATGCTGAGGGCTGAGCCCAACTCGGGGCCCAGTATCAGGACCCTGAGATCATGATCTGAGCCAAAACCAAGATTCAGATGCTTAATTGACTGAACCACCCAGGCGCCCCCTCAACTTCTTCTTAATGAGGATTTTGTGAGAGAATAAAATTATCATAGACTACAGCTTGAGAAAAGCTGCATGTTCTTGCTAGGAATGTTTAGATCCAACAGGAATCCAGTACTTGACCATCTCAATTAAGGGAGGTTTTAATTACTCCTATGGGTGCACATTAGAGTGTGGCTTTTCATAGCAGTTTTGCAATTCTGGCATGGGTAGCATGGTCCATGTTCTAGATCCCTCTTACATATAGACTGACCAAACAAAATAAACCCAGAACGTCTAGGGTTAGCCATCGGTGTCTGCTTGGCCCCCAGCACGAAGAAATCATGTGACCCTTGCATGGAGGAACAACCCTGCAAGGTAAAACGTGCAGAATGTTCAAAGAAAACATGATATGAGTAAACGGTGTGTCTTGGAAGCAAACATTCTCCCTGAAATCTGCGCGTCTCTGCAAAGATCTTAGAAATCAGTAGTAAAATATGACATTCATATTTTCACTTTACTCTCCACTTTTCAGGAGCATGTCCTGCATAGAGAGCAAGATCGAGCTGCATTTCAACCAACGGTGGTTTCCATCTATGCTGATTGTAATTTTTATCCATAGGTTTGAAGACATACCTGATAGCGGGTCAGAGAGCGAAGGAGTCTCATTGCAGCTGTTCAGAGGCCTTGCTTTCTGGCTTTGAGGTCATTGACGGCTCACGGGTGTCCTCAGGTCCTAGGGGACAGGGGACAGCATCGCCAGGGAGTGTCAGTGACTTGGCGCAGACTGTCAAAACCTTTGATAACCTTAAGGTTAGTTTTTTTTTTTCTACTTCTAAAATTTTATATTAATTCTGCAGTAGAACATGTGAAATAATAAGCAGCCTTTGGGTCTGTGGCAGACGACCTGGGATGCCTGTCACTTTCGTTTTTGCAATTTTAAAATTTAGTGTGAAGTCACCAGCATTTTGCATTTTTTAATATCTCTGCTTTTTTTGCCATATTACACTCCTCCATTTTCTTTCCACACTGCGTCAATTTGCTTCTCACTTGAGCTGTTGCTTTCTTTTTCTGAGACCTGTGCTGTCTTTTGGGATCTCTGAAAGGTAACAAGTGATAGTAAAGGTCATTCATCTCGCAACTTGCTGGCGAGTTCATTCATATCCTATTTCAGAGACCATTTTCTCAGGTGCTCCTGTGTTTCTTGAAATCCAATGTCTCACGAATATTTTAAATTTTGTTGGCGTGGGTGAATCTTGTGGCATAACTCACTGAAAGGGTGCGGGCTTGCCAGGAACATTACAGTCCGGGTAGAGACCTCTGGGTGGCTGTCTACACATACCCATTTCTGTCATTGTAAACTGCCACAGGATTAACATGGCAAGCCATGGGCATGAGAAAACCACACCAGCATATGAGCTGCTCCCCTCACTGGTATTTTTTGTTTGTTTTTCCTGTTGAAATATTTGCTGTTTTCATTTGGAAGAAAAAAAAAAAGAGTGAGAGAGAGAGGCACTCATAACCATTCCCTTCACTGTGTTGTGCTCTCAAATAATCAAATGATATGTCGGTCTGGATGATGGCCTATTGTTAGGGCTTTAATCCAGTATGTTCCTGTTTATCCACATTCATTCACAGCTTTGAAAGCCAGCTCCGCTGATATTTCAGTTCAACAGGATCATAACGTGGGCATCCAGGTCATTTCCCTCTGTCAGAATCCTTAGTTCCTGTTGGTCAGTTACTTTGTGTAATTTTCACACTCAGGTTTATTAACAGCACTCGTGCATTATTTTTGTTGTGTGCCTTGTTAATTTAGTGCAGGGTTTTTCAGCCTTAGCACAAGGGACATTTTGGGCCAGGTAGTTGTGGTGGGGGCTGGCCTGTGCAGTGTGGGACGCAGCATCCCCGGCTCCAACCACCAGATGCCAGCAGCCGTCCCTCCTCCTGTTACAGGTGACACTAGCCACTGACCCCCGGAGGGTAAAATCCCGTCTGGTTGGGAACCCGTGAGACAGGGCACTAGACGGGGTCCTTCCCCATGTCCTCTGGCACACATGGGACTGCTAACGTTGCCGAGATTTCCCTACTGCCTGCGCACTTTCAAGACAGCCTCTTTGCTCAGTGCGACATTCTGCAGCAGTCGGGAAGGGGAGCTGTCAGCTCTCAGGCTCACAGGCTGTCCCTGAGCCTGAGCAGGAACCACTGTAAGGGGGAGACGTTGAAAACATGGTTTTGCAAATACAGATTCATTATTTAGAGAGAAATTACTTCCTCCGGGCTTCAAACTGAGCTGTATTTAAGTAGAGAAAGAGAGCTCAAATCCAAAAATAAATGATGTGTTGTGTTTGCCTGCCATGTTAGATTACCTATATGTGTGTTTCTGTCCATTGCACATAATTTCCAATTTTAGTGACAGCGATTTGATGCTAAATTGGCCTAAAAAGGGTTTCTCTTATCCCAAAGAACACTTCTTGTTCTAGTTATATGTATATAGCTATAGTTATAAATATATTTATCTGTATTTATTTATTTTTAAAATAATGTGTTTTATTTTTTCAGTGTTCCAAGATTCATTGTTTATGCCCCACACCCAGTGCTCAATGCAATTCATGCCCTCAGTACGCACCAACAGGCTCACTCATCCCCTCAACCCCCTCCCTTCTTCATTTTAAAAATCTGGAAAGCAACTATTAAGTGTATTCTCTTGTCATGTATAAATTTTTTAATAGTCATTGAAGGTTATCTGAAGAATCTCGTGATCTGTTAATTTAACAGTGTCTGCCAAAAAGAATTGTAAGGGGGGGATCTTTGTGCCCCTCTGGGAGGGAAGGATGAGCTGGATCCTAAAGCATAATTTCTGGGATATTTTCATGTGAGGACATTTGAGATGAGGGCCACCCCCACGGTTGAAGTGGAAGAAGCATGGAGAGGTAGACAGCACGGTCTCCACGCCAGGCTCTGCCACGCTGGGGAAGTCATGCACAGTCTGGCCCCTCTGCTTCTAGTGCTGGGGTCAGGTAAGAGCAGGCCTTGGTGAGTGCCTTGCAGGTAGTAAGCACAGGGTGACCAAGGGAGTCATTAGGAGCCATCGTCAGGCCTGAGAGACGGAAAACTGAGGTCTGCTTCAAGGATTACGAACACTCTGATCTGACATATAAGATCAACTTTTGAGTAAGAGTTTTCACACACCAGAAAAAATATTGACTGCTTGCTCATGGGTTCTTGGGGTGGATTTATCCTGTGCACTTCTCAGTACCGCCCACGTTTCATTGGTTTGTTGCCTTATGACGTCCGCACTACTGTTAGTTTTTCTGTTTAGCTAGAAGCACCGACGTGTTCCTCCTAATCCTTTGCCAGGGTCTGTCGACTCTCCCTGTGAATGAGCTTCTTTCCTCTGTGGCTGCTGTCCCCTCGTCCAGCGAGAGGTAGCTCCCACGTGGATTTCTGCCACCGACCCCGCATCTCCCTGCCCAGCATAGAAAGCCCTGGCTTGTGGAAGGGGCCTGTGGCAGGCAGCGTTTCCCTTGAAAGTACATACCCTGAGCAGTAGTTTCTCAGGTTGGAAATAGGTAACAGTTGTGGAAAAAGCATTCTGTGGTCAAGGAAACCTGCCCAGTTCTGGGCTACATGCTGTGGAAAGGGACTCTGTGCTCTAGGACATCTCAGAGCCTTTAGCATGCTTCCGTGCACAGTAGGCCTCCAGAGGGGGATGGGGCGGCGGCACCCGTGTCTGTGACCACAGACTTCTGTCTTCAAGCCACACCTTTTGGGGGAATGATTACCTAGTGGAAAGAGGAGGAACCAAGAAATTAGGGAAAGGTGCTGAGTGAATATTCCTCAGGTGAATGCATGTGTGCCTTGGTCCTCCTGTCGCTCCTGTCACCTGCAGTGCGCCTCACTGTCCCTGTCCCTCTGAGCTGCTCTTCTTTACCCTCTTCATTGTCATCGGAGTTTCCTGTGACTCCTCCAGCTAACAGTGCTGTCTCCTCATCTCCCCATCCTCAGTTTGTTCAGCTCTAATGTACACCTTTACTTGTTTCTTACGTGACTTCCTGTGAACTCTTTGAATGTGAGTAGCCCCATGTGTGAAGTAATTTGTGTTTTTTTTTTCCAAGTGCACAGTCTGACACGTGGTAGATAATTATAACTTTCTTTAGATTTAAGTTTTTTATTCTTGAATGATACACACAGAACTGTAGCTCTGCAGAGGTAGCCCAAGAAGGACCGAGTTCAGAAGTCCAGGCGGAACCGAATAGAAGCAGGTAACATTGACAAAGCATTTGTTTACCACTCCCTAGTGCCCGTGTCCCATGTGAGCTGTCTCCCAGTTCATAGATGGAGAGTTTTTTACCTAATATTTTATTAATGAGTACTGTGATGACATAGTAGTGACATCAAAGGACAAAGGGTTTGGCCCTGAGGTCATAGGTCAGAGGGACCCCTTCCCATACCCAAGCGTTGGCTTCTGGAGTGACGGGCAGCAAGAGTTACTCATCAGGAAGGCCCTGGATAGCATAATCAGGGCAGAGGAGTACTTCTGTGGAAAGGGCCAGAACTTAAAATCAAAGATGCTTTTCAAAGCCTTGGCTTTGGGACTGTAAGCAAGTCAGTTGGTTTCTCTTGCCACAGTGAGATGGTGATGATGCTCTCCCAGGGTTGCTGTGAAGATTAGCTGAGGTCATGCCCATGAAGATTAGTTTTGGAGCAGAAGCTCTGGTGACACCGGACACGTGTGTATTCACTACACGTGGAGAAATGGACACCGACTGTGGTAGGAGTGAAGAAGGGCAGCAGGAGACAGATCCTGCTTTGATTTGCCCACAAGGTCTTGCCTTCTCTGTTGTGATGTGAGGGGGCTCTTCAAGACCACATCACACAAGTGGCCCTGGGGCATCAGCGCCTTCCCCCGTTGCGTGCGCCCTTAGCTCTGCAACGGATGTCTGCTGCCCCTTTTGCACGAACACTGTGGGCTATGGACGGACTCGGTCTACGTGTACCAGTAAACACAGCTGGTCTAGCATCTTCGTGAAGCACTAAGAAGTGAAGACCAAAATGTGGATGGTTGTTTGTTTCACATCAGCCCCAGCCCGTGAACTTTGTGAGCTGTGAAAGCATCTTACTTCATGTCTAAGGGATCTCATTGGAAAGACACCTGCTCTGCTACTCTTTGTGATTTTAACCTTAATCTATTATTCAGAACCTTGGGGCTGCATGCTCATGGGACATTTCTACATGTATACAGTTAGTAATGAGGCTAATGATGTGAATTCGCCCACATGGGGGCAATTCAGGGAGGATCTGTTCTGTTTTCAAAAGGGTAATACTTTCCCTTTGAGGTCAGTAGCCCCAGGCACCATCCTTCTGTGGCAGTCCCTATGACTTTTTTAATGACTCTAAATGGTCACTTCTTTCATCTCCCTGTTATTTGTATATGAATTGTTAGGAGTAGGCTCCATGGGCTCAGAGTGAGGAGGCAGCTGGCCTTGTAGTTCATTTCAGAAATGGAAAAGGTAGTAACTTATCTATCTGTAGCTTAGACACTAAGTATTTCTTCTAAATGGTGATTGAATTGGTAGTGGTGATGGTTGCACAATTCAGTGACTACACTAAAAGCCATGGAATTACATACTCTCTAGATGGGTTAATTGCATAGTGTGCGAATTCTGTCTTGATAAAGCTGTTATAAAATAAATAGTAGTCTGATTGCTTGCTCTGAAATGGA
The DNA here is from genome assembly GCA_004023965.1 of Spilogale gracilis. Classification (NCBI taxonomy): domain Eukaryota; kingdom Metazoa; phylum Chordata; class Mammalia; order Carnivora; family Mephitidae; genus Spilogale; species Spilogale gracilis. Next base: position 36,613 of record PITA01011308.1, on the reverse strand, counting down.
ATATAAAGTAAGTTTAAAAAAAAGAAAAAGAGACTTTCAGGTTCTATCTATATTTCCAGTTGTTTGTTGTTTGTTTTTATTTATTTATTTGACAGAGAGAAATCACAAGTAGGCAGAGAGGCAGACAGAGAGAGCCGAGGAAACAGACTCCCTGCTGCGCAGAGAGTCTGATGCGTAACTCGATCCCAGGACCCTGAGATCATGACCTGAGCCGAAGGCAGAGGCCTTAACCCTCTGAGCCACCCAGGAGCCCTGTATTTCCAGTTGTGTGTGTTTCCTTCGGCTAGGAGAAAGTCTGTCCTGTGGAAATCAAAACCTTACAGAAGAGTTCCATCTGATGGAGGTAGAAGAAATGAGGGAGAGAGAGAGAACCAACACTAGAAGACCGCAGTTGTATTTGCTTCCGGCAGGGTCCCTCAATGAGTTCTGAAATTAGTGGGTAAAAATTTAAGGAGAAACAGGATATTTGCACAGTCTCCAAGCACCCCCACCCTCCTCCCACTTCCCCGGATATTTGCTGATTACGAAAAGAAGAATAGTAACTCCGCAGTGGAAAACCTGGTAGGCCCTGCCTCACTGAATGTTGAAGGCTGGCCTCACAAGTAATAAGACTTGCAGTGTCATGTGTGTGCCCCTGCCCCCACCATGTGATGTGCTGACAGGGGCACATCACCTCTGTGGGGTCCTTCTCCCAAATCCTAAACCTCTTCCAACTCGTGAGAAAGCATCAGATGAGTCCAGACCCAGGGCCAGCACAAAAGCCCTGGCACCTGACCAGTGCACTGCAACAGCGACAAGTCATCGAAGACACGGAAAGACCGATGACCTGCCACAGGCTGGAGGGGACAAGGAGACGCTAAATGCAGCTGGGATCCCTGTACAGAAAAAGGCAGTTCGGGAAAGAGCTGGGAAAGCTGAGCATAGGTGGTAGCTGTGCCAGTGCTTGTGCCGCACTCCTGATGGCCGGGCCGTGCTTGCCGTGAGACGCTGACTTTCAGGGCACCGGAGGACATGTGGCAGCTCCTGAACTGTCCTTCCTGCTCTCCACGAGTCTAAGCTCTTTCACAATGTAAAGGTTTAATATATATGTATTGTTTATTATTTTAACCATACTTGTGTAATATAAATGTAACTGTAATACGTCAGTTGTGTTTCTATTATATATCCCATATGAATTAACATGAGAAGATAAGTCCAGCATCATTTAACTGCTATCATCAGGCAGTGAAGTATTATATGAAAATGAAATTTCTCAAAATGCCAAATATTTTCTTATTTTGACTTCCTGATGGAATATTTCCACAGCACAGGAATGATCTGCTTACCTTGTCAGCCTCAGTTATTAGACTTGGTGGTGGTTTAGGGCTCGGGAGTCTGAGCAGGATTTTGTGACTCTACACTCCGTGACTCTGACATCTTGGGTCTGATTTTTACATGTTTTTTTGTTTTATTTTATTTTTTTTGTTTTGCCTCCCATATTGTCGGACTCTGCATTTTATATTCTTCAAGCTTCTGGGATGTCTTTCTTTTTCTGTAACAAATTTCTGCTTCTCTTTTTCTCTAGTATTTTAGTTGCAGAAATCATCTACTTGGAAGTGTTTGTGCTCAGACTAACCTACTAGCTTCAACAATGTCACACTCCCCGCCCCTCCCCCCGCACTCCCTCCTTCCACTGGGGCAGCAGAAGCCAGGCCTCCTGAGGCCCCACAGTGCAGGCAGTTCCTGTTCCTCGGAGATGTCACCTGCACAGATAGGGTCCAGAGTGCTGCTGCCTGGGCTTAAGCTCCCCTCTGTCACTCTCTGTGAGACTCTGGGCAGGTCCTTTCTCTTCTCTGCCTCAGTTTCCTCTGTGTGGAATGGAGGGAATCATAGCATCTGCTTCATGGGTGCTTATGAGGACTACAGGCAGAGAGCTGAGAACCTCGGGTGGGCCTCAGCAGGTTTGTGAGTTGTTACTGTTGCACATTCCTGTCTGCCACATTCAACCTGAGTTCTGAGTTTGGGAGCAAGGGCTGCTTCTCTTGGTCCTAGGATGGCTTACCAAATAGTCATATTCAGCAGACTACACAGACAAAGCCAGCGCTTTTCTGATGTTTCCTCCTCATTTCTCAGAAAAGAGGTTTCTCTGCTCTCTTCCTTGAAAGTTATGAAAAAGGACAGCTGTTGGCCTAGAAATGATTTGTCTTGTGAAGAGAAATAGCCTTGAAGAAAAACCCATTTTATAGCTCTATGCCATATATTCTGAACAGAATGGAGCGTGTGTGTATTGAAATGTGTTAAAAACAAATGCAAATGTGCTCAAGTGTGTTAGAGAAATAGTTACCATCTCCCCTCCAAAGCTCACATCCACGTTGGAGGAAGGAGCAGAGATCATTCTGGGAATGCAGAATGGGAAAATGCAGAGTTTGCTCTTGGGTGTTCTCCAAAGGATCTCGGGTTTCCCAGGCAACAGCCAGCACACTCCTTGGCCCGTCGAGTACCCTGTTTTGGGGACCTTAGCTGATCTTAATAAAGCTTCTCTTGGTGCCAACGTGCCAGTAGTGCCACTTAGAAGCACCAGGAGGTGGTCATAACTGCCTAGGTTGCTTCAGGGGAACGAGGCCCAGGAGATCCTAGTGCCAGGATTATTCTTGGGTCCTCCCTGTGTTAGGAAGAGAGGCCAGAGAGAGGCTGTACAGTGGCCAGGGTCCAGGAACCTACAGGCCAACTCCCACTCCTGGCGAAACTTTGAGCCCTCTGGGCGGCCTCGTGGTGTGTTACGAGGGTTAACTGAGATCAGGCGCAGGGGACCACAGACACTGCATGGATTCGCATTCACGGGTGTGTGTTCAGTACATCACAGCAACTGCTGTCGTTGGAAGAGGGATGCTGTCGGATGTTCTGGGCATGCCTCCCAAGGTGGTAAGGTACCCCAGGGAGTTTCCTGAAGTCCAAAAGGCTCTTCTGGGTGAGGGCTTCTCAGCAGGAGAGTCAGATGTTAAGTGGGCGAGGAAACATTTCACGGAGGTATCTGTGTGCTTGGCAAAAGCCAGTTTGTGACATGTTTTAACTGAGATTAAAATGAAGCTGGAAAATAGTTAAAAGTTTTTGTGGGTAGTGGAGAAGGGAAACAGACCCACCGTGTGTTGCCTGCTGGGTGCAGAAGCAACACTTGCCACACGGCAGAAGGAAATGTCCAGATGTGAGGATGTCTCTGTCAGGGCAGGTGGACTTCTCTAAGATTTTTTGTTTCATTTGTTTTAAATATTTAATCAATGAAATTTCCCCCCAAAAGCAAAGTAGATGAGGAAGAAGTAGAAGGACAAAAAGCCACATTTTCAGAGCATGACGAAATGATCACCTGACTCCCTGTGCTGTAAGTTCCCGGGGCTGCTTTGCTGCAGGGGGGCCTGGAGTCCACAGCTGGTTCTCCCGCCGCCCCTGGTGTCCCCGCCCCCCTGGATGAAGCTGTTGTGGGGTGCAGAGGGGGTAGGGTGCACTGTTCTGCCCATGAGGAGTCCCAGCCCAAGGGCCTGCTCTCTGCTGCTTCCCATGTGACTCTGACAAGTGCCTGAGGACAGTCTTTGAGACCATTTATGAACTTTACGTCTGTGCCTTTCCTCCCCGAGGTTCTTTTGTGGACAGTCTACCAGACCTTACCTGTGTATTAGAGCATTGTATCACGGCCAGATACAGGCTGCATAGCCTCTCTGTGTCAAAGGGACATGGGCCTGGGTTGCCGGGTTTTGAAGACCATCGTCCTAGCCTCCTGGAGATAACGCAGCCCCCACGGACCCTCCCAGTCTCCACGGGCCTTTCAGCTCCTTTGCAGTCCCATCACCAGAGAGGGGGCCCTGTTCTGAAGTTGTGTGCCTTCGGTGAGTGTGCAGGGATTCCTTCAAAAGACTGTGCGTGCCCTCTGCTATCCAGTAGGTGTGCCAGTCTCTGGTGCCTATTTGTGGCTCTAAGTGTATAAAACATCTTGTGTGTGTAAAGCCAGCGTGTCACGGGGAGTTCCTAAAAAGCACATGGTCTGTTTTTAGGAGAGAAGAGTACATAGGAACAAACTGAGGCCAAGAGATACCAAGGATGGCTGTCCTGTCTCTGATAAGGACATGAAATGACAGCTGCACTGTCTTCATAACCAGAGGATTGTCTGTCAAGGACCAAAATGTGTTGAGTGCCCACTAGCACCTCGGGCAGAACCCAGGGTGGGAAATACTTGTGCGTCCATTTGTGCAGCCTTCCCTGCCCCACTGGACAGCCCGTCTCTCACAGGACCAGGATGCAGCGTCCTTATCCTTGCCCCCTCTTGCACAAGGTCAGTCGTGGGAGACACAGTCCTGTTGTGGAAAGGAGAAACCGAGGCTTGGCGATCCCCCTACCCTCGTCAGTGTCCAAACCAGGATTTGGTCCATGACCGTTGGATCTCAACACCAGCACCCCTGATCCCTCTACTCCACTACAAGGAATCACCGGAGCAGCTTCCAGGAGCTAAGAAGATCTATTGTCATCACACTACTTTTCTAGTCTTTTTTTTTTTTTTTAAGATTTTATTTATTTGACAGAGAGAAACACAGCCAAGGAGGGAACACAAGCAGGGGGAGTGAGAGAGGGAGAAGCAGGCTTCCCGCCAAGCAGGGAGCCCGATGTGGGGCTCGATCCCGGGTCTCCAGGATCATGACCTGAGCCGAAGGCAGTTGCTTAACCAACTGAGCCACCCAGGCGCCTCTACTTTTCTAGTCTTTGAGTGTGAAAAGTGGCCAGAGAAATACCTCTTACTATTGTGTCACGTCTGCCCAAGGCCAGGGAAAGCCCTAGACCCTAAGGGTATGAGCCTGGTTAGAGTCCGTCAGACTGCGCCGGGCACCGTGTGGGTGCCCTTCTCCCCCTGGGGCCGCCAGCTGGGCCTTGCAAGGGCCGCTGTTGTGCTCTAGGAGCATCCTGCCAGCACCACTGCCACCAGAGCTGTTCACTCCCACTCTGCTCGGAGCGCCCTCAGGGGTCTGCTGGGCTGTCACTGGGGTGCGGTGACTTCACCCCTCCCGAGGGGGCTGCAAGGGCCACTCCACAGAACATCAGTGGCCGCATTAGCAACATGTTTTGAAGTTTAGCTCAGTTATTACCAAGGTGCGTTAAAATAAATTTATATATTATATTCCTGACAATTTTCTAATTGTCATTCTGCCCTTGTTAATATTGTCAATGTTTAAAGAGCCATAGGCATGTTTTACCTTGGTACTGCTGTTTGCCCAGGTAGGTTAGTCAGTGACTTGGCCTGCTGCTTTGGTGTGTGTATTTTCATTTTTCGAATGAATACAAATGTTCAAATTTGTGCATTGCATTAGATTCCCAGATGACACAGCTCTTTAGGGTATTTCTTTTATTTAATACAGCAGAGGTCTGAAATCTAACTTAGGATATGATAGAACTCATATCCTTGCTGCTGGGTACCAAGTGATACTTATTTTAAATTTCTAAAATAGTGTCTAACCTGCTATAACATATTCCAGTGTGTACCAGAGCTTATTATGCTAGACATTGCCAGAGTCCCTCTAACCCTGTCTTGCCTGCATTCATCTTCCCCACTGGGAGCTCTTTGTTGCTGTCTTGGTGGCGGCTGCCAGTTAACTGGATCCCGTTGATAGCAGGAGTAAATTGATTAAGGAGGCACTGAGTGCCAGGAGCAAGGCTAGACTAGCTACACACATCATCGCTTAGTTCTTACACACATCTGCAAGAGCTGCGTCACCACCGTCGTTTCATAGGTGAGAGGCAGAGGTGAGTGGTTTGAATGGGGCACCTTCTCGCCCTGGTTGTGAGAAGGAAAGCCTGGCCCTTTCTGCTCTACCAGAAAGTAGATGGTATTAAGCCTCGACTTCTCTCTTCTAGGTCATCTAATTGCTCAGGCTTCAGAAAACTGCTAGGTGTGTAAGCATGAGCTCTGACTTCCCAGCCTGTTTTACACGAGCAGCTCACCATCACAGAGCTCGAGAGCCAGGCTGGCGGCTGGTTGGTTGGCTTAGTAACAGCTTTATTGAGCTATAATTCATGTTACCATAAAATTTATCCTTTTAAAGTATACAGTTTGGTGATTTTTAGTGTATTTGCGAGATTGTATAGCCATCACTGCAGTCAGTTTTGGGATGTTTTCCTCACCCCTCCAAGAAGGAACACCACTCCCATTACGTCATTCCTTCACCCTCTCACCCCTGGAACCCTCTAATTGCCTTACCATCTCTATGAGCCTGCCTTTTCCGGACACTTTCTATAGATAGTCATATAACAAGTGGTCCCTTGTGTCTGGCTTCTCTCTCCTGACAACGTTTTCAGGGTTTGTCCCTGTTGGATCAGGTGTCCCTCTTCCGTTCCTTTTGACAGCTGAGTCGTATTCCATTCTGTGGACTGACCACATGTTGATCCATTCATCCACTGACGGACATTTGAGTTGTTTCTACTTTTTGGCTGTTACGGATAGCGCTGCTCTGTTCACGTGCCAGTCTTTGTGTGGATGTGTTTCTGTTTTCACTGCACCACTGTGTTTTCAGCTGTGCTCGAGTGGCTCAGGAAGCCTTCCCCTTGGTTACAGCCAGTTGCAACAATAGGCTTAAATTACGGGTGTGGCCATCGAGCTTTCTGGCTATGTTTTATGGTGTATGTTTTTCTTGTAGACCTGTCCTTCCTGCGGAATCATGTTTGCCCCCAAATTGGAAGTGGGTGCAGAAGGAGGAGCAGTCCAGAACGGCTGTCAGGAGGAGCATAAAAACAACACCAAGGTAACAAGCTCTCAGCTGCTGTTCCTGTTAGTTCCTCTCTTGGTGCCTCCACCAGAGGTGACCTTCGTGTCCTGTCGGCTTCTCAGTTCTCAAGATAACTCCTTGTAGGTGACACCATTCCACACCTTCTCATCCTGAGGGTTTTGAATAGGCCAGTAAAGATGAGGATGGAAAGTCAGGTCTAACCCTTTTGAAGTAGAATAATCAATGGCACTCCCTTCATGGGCAGGAAGAGCTTAAAGCCATGTAGACTGCAGTAGCTAGGGACGATCTCGGGCTGGAACACATGGTAGAAGATGTGCAGAGAGAAGAGGGGGCTCTGCAGGAGCAAAGGTGCATCATGAAGAGAGGCTTGGGATTGGGGCCGGCAGTGATGACGCTGTCACCGAAGTCTCACCTGGAGACAGAGCCAGGGCTGCAGTAGAAAGCAGAACAGAGACCAAATCTGAGAGTCCCTCCAAGAACGCTTTAAAGGCTAACTCTCCAGGGAGGCCTGTGTCTGTTATCCTCCACTCTGTGTCACCTGCCACCTTCCTCTGGATGGAACCTCATACCACATCCACCGCCTAGTCCCCCAAACCTCTGCCCATGGCCCTCTGCAATGCTGATTCTGTGGTTAGCAACTCCAAGAGGCTCGACTCTTTTGTGACCTTCCGTCCATCTCCTCACTGGCTCTTCCCACGATGTCACCAGGCTGCCTCAACCACTGGTGGTGCAATCTGATGGACGGGGGGATGGGGAGAAGCAAATGGGTGGAGAGCTTGAGTGTCAGGTTAGAGCGGAGATGTGAAGGTCCTGGTCAAGTGTGCAGTGGGGCCTCTGCATGGCAGAGGTTGGGCTGGGGTAGCACTGTTGCCTGCTCATGCTGCAGCCTCCGTGTCTGCCCCTCACTCCCCTTGTCTTGAGGCAGGCTCCTGGAGCACCAAATCCCAAAACTCAGAACGGACTTCTGAGCCCTCCCCAAGAGGAGAAACTCACCAACAGTCAGACCTCCCTGTGTGAGATCTTACAGGAAAAGGGAAGGTGGGCAGGAGTGAGCTTGGACCAGTCAGCTCTCCTTCCGCTGAGATTCAAGAACATCCGGGAGAAAACAGATGCCCATTTTGTTGATGTTATCAAAGAAGACAGGTAAGAGTCATCCATTCCCAATGAAAGTAAAGATTTGCAGGTAGGAGTCTCTCCCTTTTTCTGAGTCACCTTATCCCCATATGTTTGCCCTTCCATTGCCAATATTTTACTTTATTTTGATGTAATTTGAAACTTACAGAAAAGTTACGTGACTAATACAAAGAATTCTCATTCTACCGTTTGCCCAATTTATCAACTTTTAATATTTTACTAGGTCTGTTTTATTCTATCTATGAAATTTATGTTGTTTATTTTTCCTGGACCATTTGATACCAAGTTGGATATATCATGCTCTTTGTCCCTAAATACTAAATTTCCTAAATTATAAAGATGTTCTTTTATATAATCATGGTTACCAAGTTCAGGAAATCCAACATGTATGCATGTTAGACCTAATTTTTGGTTCCTATGCCAGTTTGGCCAGAAATTTTGGCCACATGTGTCCTTCTCAGGCATCCCATCCAGAGGCACATGGTTCCTGTTTGTCTTCCAACAGTGATAGTAATTTTGAACACTGGGGAAGCATCGTTGACCTCTCCAGTCTGTGGTTATTTTATCCTCATGACTAGTAAGGAGTACTTTTTTTAAAAGAATATTTTATGATTTATTTGAGAGAGTTTGATAGAGAGCTTGAGAGGGAAGAAGGTCAGAGGGAGAAGCAGACTCCCAGTGGAGCTGGGAACCTGATGTGGGACTTGACCCTGGGACTCCAGGATCATGGCCTGAGCTGAAGGCAGTTAGTTGCTTAACCAACTGAGCCGCCCAGGTGCCCTAGTAAGCCATACTTTAAGATCATACATGTATTCCAGTCCTCAGCATACTTCCCTAGATTTCATCTCCATCATGGTTCTTGCTTAAAATAGCCTTTGCTATGATGGTTCAGAATGACAGCACCAACTGCACTTTGACGTGGCTCTATCATTTAAAAAATTTTATTTATTTTAGAGAGGGCAGGTTTGAGGCTGAGGAAGAGAGAGAATCTTAAGCAGACTCTCCGCTGAGCAGGGAGCCTGACACGGGGCTCCGTCTCAGGACCATGAGATCACAACCTGAGTCAAAACCAAGAGTAGGACACTTAACTGACTGAGCCGCTCTGGAGCGCCTCCTTCAGTTGTTTGTCAGGTTCTTGCACCCTGTTCTAGCACAACAGGATGTTCTAGGCTCGTCTTACGTCTTCTCTAACCTTAGCCAGGAATTAGCCATTTTTCCAAAGAACTTTGGCTCCTTTTAGTGAAGAATGGTATTTGGAAGTGTGTTGTTGTTAATGTCCGATTTAATGTAGCCAAAGATATACTCTATATGATTTCAGCCCTTTTGCATTTATTGATACTTTCTTTATGGTCTCACATATGTCTGTTTTCATGAACATACCACATGCACTTGGAAAGAATGTATTCTGCATTTGTAGGATGTGGTGATCCACAAACATAATTAGGTCCAGGTGGTTGACAGAATTAGCTCACCTTTTTACTTTTCATCTATTGCTCCATCAGTGTTAAGAGAGGGATTTAAAAATCTTTCACTGTAATTGCAGATTTGTCTGTGTCTCTTTTTAGTTCTGACAGTTTTTGTTTCAAGTATTTTCATGCCCTTTTTTAAGGTACATACACATTTATGAGTGTTATAAATTCCTGGTGAATTGGCCCTTTTGTCATGTTGAAGTGTCCCTCTTTATTCCTGGTAATACTTTGTCATAAAAACCACTTTTTCTGATACTAATATAGTAACTGTAGTCTTCTTATTCTTATTCTTTGCCTGGTGTATGAATTTCTGTTTAAAAAAATTTTAATCTGTATCCTTATATTTGAAATGTGTCTCTTATGAGTCTTGCTTTTTAAATCATTCTAAAAGTCTCTGCCATTTAATTCCATTTTTATATATTTTTCTGGCTTTTTAGGCACACTTCTTTGCATTATTATTATTTAATTTTTTTTTTTTTTTTTTTGGTGGTTGTTCCAGGACTTACAGATACACGTCCTTGAATTTTCCTATAGACTTCCTGTAGTTAACATTGTATTGTTCCACTTTTTTTTTCAGTTTGCTTTTTATTTATGTACGTAATCTCTACACCCAATGTAGGGCCCAAACTTGCAACCCTGAGGTCAAGATTCATATGCTTTTCTTATTGAGCTGGCCAAGCAACCTGTATCATTGCACTTGAAATGGAGGCATCTTGTACCTGTGTAGATACATTACTCTCTTCCCACCTCTTGTACTATAGTTTTCACTTGTGTTACATCCGCATACACTGTGACCCTGACTCTAATGCCACCCTCTTGGTAATGTCAGATTGCTCTCCTTTGATTGCTCTTCTGTTGAGTTGGATCATATTTTCTCATTTCTTCGCATATTGTGTAAATTTGGATTGTGTGGTGTTTAGAAACTCTGGATTCTGTTATATTGCTCTGAAGAGTGTCAGTATTTTGTTTGTTTGTTTTAGCATGCAGTCAACCTCCCTAAACTCCCACAGCAAACTTTGTCTCCCCCAGTGCAGCAGCTGTTGCTCATTTTGAAGCCTTAATTAGGCTGCTTGGAGTCTGCTGTGCTCATGCAGATGTCAGGGGTCAGCCAGAGATTCGAGCAGAGCTCATATGACGAATTCGAGGATGCCCCTTCTCTGATTTTTTTTTTCTTTTTCTGGGATTTTCAACCTCATTTTCCAACTGTGGACACCCCAAACATTATTTTCTGATTTTCTATGCCAGCGAGATTGTGGCTTTTCCATCTGAGTCTTAGCTATCCTACACATGGTGCTGACTAATGGCAAAAAAGACTGTAAAACATGGGAAATTAAGCTGGTGCTGTTCCATTCTTCCAGGTGAGGTTCTCCTCTATTTCCCACCTGCTTTGCTCAGTTTCCACCGTCTTCCAGGTGTCATTTTCATATCTTGTCCAGAGTTTATTGTTGTTAGTGAGAGAGGATTGGCCCAAATGGAGCTAATCTCTGTGCCCAGAAAAGGAACTTGCCAATATTAATTTTAGAGGAACAGAACGGTGTCTAGCTACATGTGGCCATTGCACGCCCTCCATATGGTGCTGTGCTGGTTTTCCCTCTGTGCACACTTGCTGGGTGGAAGGGAAGATGGGGGTCTGCCTTTGGGGATGGAATTTTCTCTCTTCCGAGTCTGAGAGCATGGTGAGGAATGGCACACTTGTGACAGAGAGAGTCCACTGAGCTACAGGGACCCTGTGTGTCAGGCACAGGGGAGCGACTTTATCTATTTTATCTGATGTAATTATGGACATTATTGTGTGAGGAAGAGAGACTACACACCACGGCTGTATTTGCCTTCTGAAATCATGTTAACACTCTCTTAAATTTCCTGCAGTATAAAAAAAAGATATTACTATTTGCTAGCAACCATAAAAGAATGAGTCACATAAAACAGGTTTGATGTCTCTTCTATTAAAATCATTGAGCATTATTTTTCAGGTTTCACACGCAGTCTGTGTATGTGACAGTAGCAATCCAGTGATGGTAACTCTAAGCAGTTTTGTGGTAACAACCTGTCAGCTCTGACGGCGGTAATTATTGTCTGTACCCTGAATAATGGAATAGCTGCCTCGGAGTCAGGTTTCCATTGGAAGCCTTGGAATCAGCCTAAGCCCTCTCGGTACAGGGATGCCTGGTTCTCCAGAGCAGTGATTTCCTAGCACGGCAGAGCTGCCTTCTTCTTCCCAGACACTGGAAGATGTTTCTAGAAGCGGGGCGCTCATGACGTGTGCTATAATGACTGCAAACGGTCAAGCTTTCATGAAGAGGAAGCATGATGTCTATTTTGAAAACACAAAGCACTTTCCAGACGTGTGTTCTCAAGGAGGGTCAAGCAGCATGTGTCATATAGTGACTCCCAGACGCGGTTTGTGTGACATGCTTCGGGAATGGTGTTTGGGTAGCTGACAGGAGTCTGCCAATAGAGTGAGTACAGTGACCATGCGCTGTGTTGATTACCTGCATGTTTCATTTCTCCTAGCCTGATGAAAGATTATTTTTTCAAGCCACCCATCAATCAGTTCAGCTTGAACTTCCTGGATCAGGAGCTGGAACGATCCTACAGGACGAGCTATCAAGAAGAGGTGTGTTTCCCCTTCTGCTTCCACCAAAGAAATCTGTTGTTTGCACCGGATAGTTCACAGTCAGCTTTGTTTGGCAGCCTTGTTTCCCCACCTGGAGCGATGGGAAAATGAAGGCTAATGCTGATTTCCCACGGTCCGTAAGCCCCAAGCGGCATCTGTGTGTGAATTTATCCACACAGGGAGAAGGTCTTTCTGTGCTCCTTTGTCTGAGGTCCCTGGCATGTCATTTCCAGGCCCTTCTGCTCTGGGCTGGCATTGTCCTCATTTTCTCCCTCCTTCCTGGTGACTCCCTAACACCATGTGCATGGCTCTTTGTTACATTCACCACACCACCCTGACATTGCGGATTCTGTCCACCCCTCCGTCACGCTCCGAGCTTTCAGAGGGTGGGGTTTTACATTGCCTCCAGCACCCCGCACAGAGCCAGGCCCAGAGCAGGCCCTTGAGTGAAGGCACGAGCATCTCTTACTTCCGTTGACACACCCATGCTTCATCTGCTGTTGCTCCAGTGCCTGCCTGTCACTTCTGTCACGAAGCCAGCTGTCACACACCCTGAACCTGGGACCCAGCCATTCAGTGGAAGCTTTCAGAAAATGGCTTTTACAGACGCGGAGTGTATAACCCAGCTTTCAGGCTCAGTTTACAGTGTGTGAGAACTCACTGGTTAATAATAGCATGCTGTGCGACCTTGTGCAAGTATCCTAGCTGCTCTGTGCCTTGGTTTCCTCGTTGTTAAATTGGATGTGAGAGATGGCCCACGTCAAGCACTTACCACCTGTCCTTGGTCCGGGTGGGCAAGTGCTCAGCAAATGTTCACTGTGTTTTCCATCAAACGCTACTCCGTGACTACCTGTTAGAGCTTCCGCTCCTGCCTCTCACCACCCCTCCTATCCCAAACAGGTTATAAAGAATTCTCCTGTGAAGACTTTTGCTAGTGCTACCTTCAGCTCCCTGCTGGATGTGTTTCTGTCGACAACAGTGTTTCTGATTCTCTCCATCACCTGCTTCCTGAAGTACGGGGCGGCCTCCACGTCTCCCCCGCCTGCAGCCCTGGCAGTCTTTGGCGCTGCCCTGCTGCTGGAGGTGCTGTCCCTCGTGGTCTCCATCAGGTAAGGGCCCACCTGCCCGGTTCTGTTCCGGTTTTTAGCCTTTAGCTCCCTCTGCTGGCTCAACAGTTAATAGCTGAGCAGTCTGGCAGGATTGGGCTGCGTGGTGCATAGCGCAGGTCTCCTTGTAACACAGCCGCCCCTCCATGGGCCTGCACCTCGAGTCTCTGCTCCACAGCCCTTGCTGAGCTGCCTGGGACCCACTCTCAAATCAGCTCTGCTTTTGGGGAATCCAAACCAAGGCATCTTCAGGCCCCTAGTATGATTTTTTCTTTTCTAAAATCAGCCTTATCGTGATATAATTCACGTACAAGAAATTCACTCATGCGAGTATACAGTTCAGTGATTCCCAGTAAACCTACAGAGTTGTGCAGACATCGCCATGTAATTTCAGAACACTTCTATCACCCCAAAGAAAATGCGGCATCATGGGCAGTGAGTCCCCTCAGGCCCACTCTCCCTGCCCTGCGTCCAGGTTTCTGTCTGACACAGGGCCTATAGCTAGAGAAGACTCTGGCTCTTGTAGACACTGGCATTGTCTCCATACCTTTTTCAAAAGCCCCTTACACCGCCGTTCCCTGTTCTTCCTTTGGACCCCCCACTTCTACAGAATCGGGGCTGGCCCCCATTGTGAGACTGCAGAGGGCTGTAGGCCACAGAGACACCAGGCTGGTAGCACCCAGGTGTGTGCGGGGCCTGCCACACCCATGTACCCAGCCGGCGCCTCCCAAATGAGGTGGCGGCTGCTCCTGGGTGACCGCTTGAGTGCCTTAGAGGCTCACTTTACCCAAATCATCAAAGCCTGAGAGGGGCTAGAGCATGACGGAATCCCTATCGCCACATGGAGGGCGTAGGTAGGACCCCAGGTCCCCAGGGATCTGTGGTGCAGAGTACATGGGCGCCCCCGGGGAGCTGGTTCTGTGGCTGCATCTCCTCCAGAGGCTTCATGCATCTTGACTTGCAGCCCATCCCTTCACTTCCCTCGTTTTGTGCCAAGTCCAGGCAGGTGTGAGAATGGTGGGTCTCATCCTCAGAGCTCTGCCGTCCTGGAGACCTTTGTCAGGGCTGCCCAGTCGTCTCTTCTCCCTGTTGATACTTGGCTTCCTCTGTCTCCTCATGGGGCTTATGGATTCTGTCTTTGAGCATATTTGTGGTTATTCTTGGAAATACTCCCAGGACTCCATCATCCATTAAGTGTCAGGAGGCCAGAACCATCCAGGCCCTAAAAGGGTCAGACAGGACCTGGTTCCATGTGGAAAATGGCCGAGGTTCGCAGTTTCCTCATGGTGATCATGCATTTGTAGCCAGTGGTCACTGCACTGCAGGTGTCCGGGACAGAAGGTGCAGGCACCTGGGTGTGTGGCCAAGGCCCTTGAGGGGAACTTGTGCCACTGAAGCTCAACAGTGGCTCCTGGCACTTCCAGAGGTGAGGACAGCGCACCTGTCTCTTCTCCCCCTCCCTGGGGGCCTGGCTTCAGAGAGGGTCTGTGTGAGTGGGTCTCCCTGCCCAGCTGAACCCTGATGCCCCTTCTGTCTCCTGCTGCTGGCTTCCAGTTACTGGCCCCTGCTGACCCCAGGGCCTCTCACTTAGCCAGACTGTTCTTCCTTCTGATCAGTGCTTTTCAGCCCCACGCACTTATTCCCCCTTCTTTATGAAAATTATTTTGTGGTATCCATATGACTACCCTGAAATGCAGCCTACCAATACACATGATTTTAGAAGGAGTCTATGAAATGCTCTCACTCCCAACGTGAAGGAGAAAGAGCAAGAGAGCCATTTCGACTAAGACATGTGGTGCCTCACCTCGTTTTTGCCAGGACACCACCACTAGGGAAGTCATAACAGAGTTGTCAGCTGTGTCCTCATGCACATGGTCACACAAATGAGATGGACCACTAGCAGTGTGCGGGCTTGGTGGCACGAGCACTGGGCTGCCACCTGTGTCATCATTTCTGAAATGCTGAGTGAGCCTTGCTGAGGCCCCAGAGCAAAGGCACCTCGCACAGTGGTTCATTCTGGGAAGATCAGTGTGTTAGCAGCACCGCGACACAATGAGGCCCTGGGCTGAGGTCCGTGTAGCAGGGCTCTGCCATGGGTGTCCAGGAGGCATGTGGCAGTCATGTGTGTCTCAGTAGGCCCTCTATCCCTGGCTCCTGCCCACCAGGTGCCAGCCGCACTGCTCAGTCACGGTGGCAGATCCCCAGACACCTCCAAAGGGCCCCAGCAGCCTGTGGCAGCGGGTGGTAGCAGGTGGTGACCTCTGAGGGGGCCTGTTAACATTTGTGTGCTGGATTCTCGCATCTACTTTGAGACCCGCAGAAGCTCAAGTCCAATTTACTCAGCAGCTGCCGACTTCAAGTGAGGGGGGTGGGGGCTCTGCCAGCCCCCACATGCCTGGCAGCCACACAGGTGAGAGTCAGTGGGTCCTCTGCCCTCACCTTCCCTGGCAGACTGACCCGCCAACAGACACCCCATTTCTTTTTTCTCCCCTCCTCATCCCAGGATGGTGTTTTTCCTGGAGGACGTGATGGCTTGTACAAAGCACCTGCTGGAGTGGATAGCCGGCTGGCTCCCGCGCCATTTCATTGGGGCCATCCTGGTGTCACTGCCTGCTCTTGCAGTCTATTCACACGTCACCTCTGAATTTGAGACAAACATACACGTAAGTGAAGGCCCAGTGACTTTGTTTTTGGGCTCTTTGGGACTCCCTCATCTTTTTTTAAATAAGCTTGATGACTTGGGACAACAATTTAAATATAGGCCTTTAAAGAGGTACAAATTCTTTGTCACCACCTTGAGCTTGGGCTTGTCTTCTTCAAAGACTTGCTTGGGACAGAGGAGTAGGCAGGGAGGGTAGTACATGGCCTGTCTAAATGCTCGAGCCTGTCGCTGACTACGGTCAGGGAGAGGTGGGTACGACGCTGCCCTGCCCAGCTCACATGTGCCCTCTCCAGCCTCACCTGCTGCTCACCGAGCTCCAAATCAGGTATTTTCCTGTACATTTTACAAAGCAGCGTCTGTCCCACGTTTCCAGACAAGACACGGTACTCACCTGTCAAACCGGGACAGCTGGGTGACTGGCCTCTGGGCCGTCTGCTGTTGATCAGGGAAGGAGATTCTGAGTTAAACCCCATGAAGACTGAATTAATGCCCTTGTGGGAAGTTCTGGTTTTGGTGAAAGTGAGTGTAACATGAGCTGCCAGGCAGGCTGATGGCATCTGATACTTCAACCCCAAATTACATTTCCATGGGCACATAGCAGGATGCCTGGAGGAAGGCTTTGTAAAGGTGACCACTTCCACGGTGGCGGCACTGAGACGGGTGGCCTCCCTTCTCTCTCCAGAAGGACATGCGCAGTTTCCACACATCTGGAGAAGAGTTTAGTGCCAGTGCGAGCTTACCGCCCAAAGCCCTGGGTGATTAACTCAGTGATTTATGATCTGTCCCTGAAACAACCACATACTTCACAAAATCCATGGTATTTTAATATTGAAAGAAAGATAAGTGAGTGAATCCTTTGATGTCAGCATGCTTGGCTGGCAGCGAGGCATGGGGCCCCCACGGTGAGGGTGGGATGGGTCACCGACTGCGCCGGCCCCTCGTTGCAGTTCACCGTGTCCATGGGCTCAGCCGTCCTGATCACCGTTGTGCACTACTGTAACTTCTGCCAGCTCAGCTCCTGGATGAGGTCCTCCTTAGCCACGGTCGTTGGGGCTGGGCCCCTGCTCCTGCTCTGCATCTCCCTGTGCCCTGACAGGTACGTCCGTCACTGTGCGCTGTGTCTGGCACCCTGGCCAGCTGGGACACCTTTCCCGACCTCACTTGTCTTTCACACCTGTGCCGGTGCTCTCTTGCTCTGCTCACTAGATATTGTCACAACTTTCAACATACCCAGTGTCAACATCCTAATGAAATGTCTGAAGATTAATATGCAAAAGAAAGAAAAAAGAAAGTAATTCTTCACGACATAAATGTATTTGGATATAGACATCCTCAGGTGACCCCTGTCTGGAACATAGTGCAGTAGACATGTGCTTGAACTTACTTATGACAGAGAAGTAGGACCAGAAGCCGTTACATATGAGATGCTCAAAAATGTGAAGGAGTAGAGCGCCTGGGTGGCTCAGTCGGGTCAGCGTCTGCCTTCAGCTCAGGTCATGATTCCAGAGTCCTGGGATCGAGTCCCACGTCGGGCTCTGTGTGGATTGTGCTTCTCCCTCTGTGTCTGCTTCTCTCTCTGTGCCTCTCCTGAATGAATAAATAAAATCTTAATAATAAAAAAAAAGAAAATGAAGGAGTAGAGGTTATAGAGAGAGACAAAGGCAAAGAGGAAGAGGTTCTAACCTCATTTGAGTAAGGGTAATACACCGAGACAGTTTGCAGGTTGCTGAAGGGGAGGAAGTGAGGATGTAGGGTGCTCTCGTAAGTGGCCCGGTCCTTATTGGTAAGTACTGACTCACTGTTGTGGTACGTGTGTCATAATGTGAAATGGAATAATGACCAGTCGCTGGAAATAAATCTTTTTTCTTCAAGTCCTTCCACATATTGAAGAACACTTTCAGTCTCTGGTATTCAGATGGTCTTCAAAACCTTATCACCAGAAGACACCAAGGCACGATAGGATGGTGTGGGAAAAGAAAGGGTCTGTGGGAAAGGCCCCAGGGCACAGGAATGCTTCTTACTCTCATGCTACAAAAAATGAAAACATATAGGATGGCAGTGATATGTGCTATATTTAAAACATTCTATATTCATGAAATCCCATAAGATCCCTGTCTTTCATGGGGCCCTCCTAATTAAGTAATGTTTGATTCTTAGTCTGTTAAAAACAGACCTCAAATTGATTGTTGCACATTTGCAGTGGTTTCGCATCTCTCAGTCTTTCTCAGCTAAACACGTAGTTGGGATACAGTGATACCGGGAAGCAGAATGCTCACAGTGAGTGGATCAGAAAGTTCAGAATAACATCTCAAAGCCATTAAGCTTCTGTTTCTGTCAAAACTTCTCCTAAATATTGAACCTTTTTTGGTAACTGCTTATAAAAACATTTTACTCTTAGCACATACTAAAAAACTGCTTTTTTTATTTTTACTGTGGGTTTAGGCCAGCAGGATAGTTCAGAGTGACGCAGGACATCCCTTCCTTGTGCCTTGCAGGACATCTAGCATTCCTGGCTCCTCAAATTATTATGACAACCAGAAGGTGTCCCACTATTTTCAAAATGCCCCCTAGGAATGGCATTACTGTTGCTGAGAACCATTGCTTTAATAAGTTCAGAAGTAGAAGATGATCTAGTTTGTCTCAGTATCAAATATTAACCGCCATAGTGAATCTTTGGGTATTACCAAAGCAGCAGTTGGTAATGGACAAAGTAATTAAGCATCCTTCTCAGTTAGACTTAATAAAAGAACGATGACATGAAAGACACTCAAGTTTTCTGCAAATTAAGATCAGAAGGGAATTTTAAGCAGAGTTGTCATTCAGCATTTGAAAGGAAACTTTAATGGATAAATTACTTAAAGCAGAACAAAGCATACATGTCCCTTCCTGAAGGTATGGCTACTTGGAATTAGGGTCATTATGAGGCTCTCAAGAGCATGGGATTCATCAGTCTGCCTTTTAACCTTTTAAAAGAACCATGACAAATATCCCCTCAGCCACTCGCAGTGTCATTCAGTCACTGGTGTGGGGCTTTTCCACTTGGATCTGGAAGGACCAGAGTGATAAGGGACCAATTCTATCACCTTTGTTCAGAATTCAAAGAGCAGATCTTGGGCTGCAGCTGAATCTCCCTTTCACCTAGTACTTCTACCTACTCACGGAATCCTTTGAGCCCATCCACATGGGCCATGACCACTGAGCCCCACAGGGTAGGAAGCATGGGGAGTGGTGAACACAGACAGGCCCCCTGTGTAGGGGAGGGGATTTCTGAGAACCATGCGAGCCTCACAGGGGGACACGGACATAAAAGAAGGGCTGCGCACACATGGAGAGGAACAGTGTCACAGTCGTGCCTGGGCAGGGAGCGAGGACAGCATACGGCCTCAGAACAGTGTCTCTGCTGTGGCTCTTGCGTTCTTTCCTTCCCTGTGAAGTCATCTAATGCTCCCGCGATGACAAAAAGCCTTGTGAGTCATCCCCTCATCTCTGCTGCCCAGGGGAGCTACTTGCCGAAGCTTTGTAAGGTCCCCCTTTGCAAGCAAGATGTAGCGGACCAGGAAGTGTGGGGCCTCGAGGCCGATTTGCCGGTCTGGGGGGAGGCTGGGTGCAACAGGACTGTAGAGGAAGCCGTGAGGTGTGTGGAAAGGGTACTGCGTGTCACGGGTCCTGCCCCAACACCGAGAGAGTTCTTTATTGTGTGTGGTTTTTATGCCCCAGAATGGGGATTCAACTGCTTTTGGACACACCAGGAGCAAAGTCTGGCCTCTCAGGTCAGCCAGCGTCTCCCGCAGTTCCTTTCTAAATCAGCCTGTCAGTGGCCATCACTGTTGATCATCACTGGTTTCTAGTCTATGGGACTCTGTGAGAAAGTCCTCATGTCACACAAATGCCTTCAAAACTTCTTGTTTGGTTTTGCTCTTTGGCAATAGCGCCTCCCTCCCTGATGTGAAGGCCTGTTCACTGCGTCACTGTCTCTGCCTGTTCTGATTTTTAGTTCACACACAGTATCAAATTGTAATAAAGAATTAACTGTCCTTAATTGTCTGACTTGATCTCCATGTTGAAAAAAAAGGAAATTGTTTTTTAAACTCTACTGTTTATTTAATGTCTTTGCTTTTTATAATAATATTTTTCTGCATTTTAATTTCAGTTCCATAGTGATTTCACAGCTTGATGCAGGACAGAATTTCAGGTAAGCCTTGAACTGTCATGCCTGTATC
The DNA here is from genome assembly GCA_004023965.1 of Spilogale gracilis. Lineage (NCBI taxonomy): Eukaryota > Metazoa > Chordata > Mammalia > Carnivora > Mephitidae > Spilogale > Spilogale gracilis. The sequence continues at coordinate 16,665 of PITA01011308.1, read as the reverse complement.
TGAACAAATGAGGGTAATTGTATAAGCATCTTCTCAGCTTCCTAAAAAGCAGTTGTATCTTAAATAAAAATAATTCTATGTAATTCTTAAAAGAGTAAGTAGAGAATACTTACTCATTGAACTATCATCATAGTTATAATATCTTATTGAGAAACCGAATGGTGATTAAAAACACACTAGATTTGGCTTAATTTTATCAAAAACTTCAGCATGGTACATGGGAAATCTCTCAAGTCTAAGAAAGTACTTATTTTAATTCCTTAAAATATTCTGAAATTACTAACTAAAAATTTGAAATAATAAATGCTAGATCCTTGCTTTACTGTAAACATCAAACTAAAATCTCTATAAACTGAGGCGTCAGAAAAAACATTAAATTATACAAAACTATATATAAATCTAGAAAAAATGGATTTAGTTTGCAGGCCTCTAAGACAGAGATAACTTTTCAGTCTTACAAATAATAAATAGAACCACACATGCACAAAAATAAAAGACCGATTGACACCTTATGAGGGTGGGGGGAATCCGAGCAGTCAGAGGGAAGTATCCGTGGGCCGTTATATAAAGAGCTGATCAAGACCTGCATAAATAAAGGACAAAAACCAAAAAAGTTCACAAGAGGAAATGTAGGGAGAAGCTAAATATGTTACTACTGAAGTCATTGCTTGTTTAAATTACTACCAAATACTTGTGGTTCTTTATCTTCAGGATGCTAGACTGTGAATACCCAGCACAGGCAAGGGCTGGCATGGTCATACCCAGGGGGGCATTTATCTTGTTAAGCTGCCAGGCACTTATAACATATGACTTTTTCTCACAATAACTTGGCACATTAGGTGACTTTGTCCCCATTTTCCAGATGAGGAAGCTGAAGTTCAAAGAAGTCAAGGAAGCTGTCTCTGGTCACACAGCTAGTGATCAGCAGTGTTTAAACCCTGGCCTCCTTCACTACCAGGATCTTTCTGCTAGGCCTCAGTCCTTCTCAGAACGGTACATAGTTTTAGAAAGTAATTTGATAATCTACAAAAGTGTTCATAGCCCTTGACCTAATAATTCTATTTTTGCTTATCTATTGAGGAGATAATTCAGCATATGATAAAGGCCACATGCCCAAAAATACTGATCACAATGGCCGATAACATTGAAAATTCATCAGCAACTTCAGTTGCCAATAAAAAGAAATGAATTAAATTATGATAAGATGCTCAAATATGACCGCTATTACGATGCAGCAATAAGAAAAACACTTCTCCTGTGGGACTGCATTTGTCCTGGGGCTGGGCAGTTTGTTATGCAGATGAAAAAAATGTAAGATTTGTCATAGTTAGGATCTGTAACAAGTGATGGATGACTTTTTTTTCCTATTTCTACAATTAAAAAATTAAATCTCTGTGGACACGTAGACACTGGGAAGGAGATTTAAAGTGTGGAACAAAGACGAAATACAAATGTGTTTTGATGATGATCACAACTGTAGTATTTAAAACACTTAGCTTTTTTTAAGTAAAATTTTTTATTGATGAATATATAACATGTGCACATAAAAGTACCCAGATCATAAGAACAGAACTCCATGAATCTTCACAAGTGAGCACACCCCCTTAACTGCCACTCAGACCAAGAAATAGGACATTACTAGTACCCGATAAGCACCGCCTGTGTCCTAGCTTGGTGACTTCCCCAGCCTCGCATCTGTAGGCATAGATTTATTTAAATGGCACTGAAGTACACCAAAATGTTAACAAATCCCATGTTAAGCTGGTTAGGACTGTGAATGATCTTTGTTTTTCTCTCTGTTTTAATCCCTCTTCCATGATAATGAATTATACTGGATTTTACTCTAACTTCCAATTATGACTTAATGTCCGATTATCAAGTCATTAATTGACTCTTGCATTTAGTCCCATAAAACTCCTCTTTCTGGACCTGACCCTTGCTATTTGAATTTTGGAATAAGTCTGCCGTCCTTGTTCCTTCTGTAGTAGAGAGAGATATACCGGTTATCAATGGGAAGTGATTTTCTTTCCTACTTGTTCCAGATTTCTGTTGCATGACAGCCCCTTGGCACTCCCCTTTTAAACAAGATTAAAGCAGTCATCATAGTCTGTTTCCCTTTCTGTCTCACCCTGGCCTGTGTTCCACATTTCTCCTCCTCTGTCCAGAGGGTCTGGCCTGTTCCCCTCTCCAGAGTCAGGCTGCGCTATAGCAGGAAAAGCAAGAGTAGCAGCCTGCTTGAGGAAAGCCAGACACATCACGCATTTCTGCCATAGGGCTACAAAGTCTGATTAGATCGTTAAGATGATGTTAAGCCTTAGTGATGTCTCCTCATAAAGGGGGTGGTTCCTCAATGCCACCACATTGGAGAAACAGAAAGAAAGGTCCCTCCTAACCCAACAAGATGGGCTCACCCAAGAGAAGACTTACTGCCTCCTCTTGCAGATTTTCTCCCTACTCTTAAGCAAGTTAGAAGGCTTGCAGGGCTGGATGCGAATCTCTTCCAGTCCTCTAAAATGGCTAATTGTTTAGTATTTGAGATTCATGATATGTATTGCCATTTGAGTAAATGACAGAAGAATAAATAAGTGTGTTGTGTCTTACGTTGGAGGCATTTTTTGGTTCCTAGCTCACAAGAGGCTAGGAACTTATGCCAGGGGTCATGGAACCTATGCCAGGGGTCCCACCCCTAAAATCAGGATTCAGGACTCCACACAGGGTCGTACTCATGGCTGCAATTTATCACAGTGAAAGGACACAAAGCAAAATTGGCAACGAGTAAAGGTACATGAGTAGAGTCCAGAGGACGCCCGTTGCCAGCTTTCAAGAGTCATGTCCCCGTAGTCTGGAACACTCTGAATTCCTCCAGCAGTGAACTTGGACAGTGCAGGTGAAATGGTGTCCGCCAGGGAGCCCATCAGAGACTCCATACCCAAGGTATTCATTAGAGGCTGGTCACATAGGCATCTCTGCGGCGGGGACCAGAATTCCAGACTCTCAGAAGGAAGGCTTATATCAAGGAGGGTGGGTACCTCTCCAAATCCACGATCCTGATGCCAGCCTCGGGCACTCTTGCCAGTAGGCCTTTCTCTGGATGGCAGCCTCAGGCCTGCCATGTTAACTCCTTTCTGCACAGAATCTGAGGCCAGTAGGGGCTTCGCTTAGCCATATTCCAGCCATCTTCAGTTTACATATGAGGAAATTGAGACCTAGAAATCTTGCCCAGGGTTCCAGAACTCTGCAGTGGTCCAGCTGGGACAGAGTCCCAGGATTCTTACTCCAAGGCCAGGGTTTTGTGACTGTGTTTCGTAGAGGACCATTATGGTTAGACTGGTGAAGTTCATTATTTTTTGTAATGTCCTTAAGTCACAGGCAACAGGAAAACTTCTTAAATGTCCTGATTACAGAATTGAGTTTTCGGTGCCATGGAGCTGTCAAAACCGAGGACCCATCCGTTTTATATGTAATTACATATATTATACAGTGACTCGGCCCATTGCCACCTAAAGTCTAGAAGCCCATTCTGTGTGCTTTAGAAGCAAATCAGGGCCCAGGATATACACGAACAGTGCAGTCCCAGCTTTGTAAACAGAAGAAAGACAAGAAACACAACACTCGTTAACAGTGATGGCCTCTGAATGGTCAATAGTGGAGGAAACCTTCCTTCTATGTTTTCCCCTAAATTTCTCCTGATGAAAGTGTAGTATTTTTAAGTGGAAAATTACCTTTAAAAAAAGTTTTCAAAGAGACTGTGCTTATCGCTAATCTTCAGTCATAGCTGTTGTTGCTGGTCAGCACGCACGGTCCAACTGCCAAGCAGCCCCCCGCCCCCGGGAGCAGGTTGTTACCGGAGGGAACAGAAGTGAGAAGGGCAATGTGGAAATTTCTGCTGGAATCATGAACGTGCAATAGTTGATGTGACTCAGGATTTCCAGCTCCTGTAGTTTATCCCGCAGACCAACTCCCTTCTGTGTGCAGGGAAGGCATGGTGGTGTTCCCTGGGCTGAGGGTTAGGCACAGTCCAAATGCCCAGGGTTGGAACCTGATTGTTAACAGTGTATGCATGTGTTAGAATTTCTTGCAACTGCAAGAAAAACACAGCTTCCCCGTAGGAAAGATACTTATTTTGTACCACCGTTTATGCTGTTTGAGTTTCTCAGAAGCTGCTGCTCTTTATACATATTGGAGCACCTGCATGGCTCAGTCAGTTAAGCATCCGACTCTTGATCTCAGGTCATGATCTCAGGGTTTGAGGCCAAGCCCCATGTGGGACTCCATGCTGGGCGGGGTGTCTCCCTTGCCTTAAATGACTTTGACAAAACAGAACTAACCCAGCAGAGGGTAGTGGTACATTGGCAAACTTTTATACAAGTAGGCAATAGAGAACTTACACCAATTCTTTGTAAAATTACCCATCTTTCAGAGCTAAACTTGGATTAGAAATCTAAAAAGTGAGTATGTCAGAGAATGCTAAATTTCTTGAGTGTGACGATGGTAGTGTGGTTGCGTAGGGAGATGTCCATATTTGTAGGAGGTAGGGACTGAAATATTCAGGATCTCAGTGTCATGATGTGTGCAGCTTACCTTCACAGCGCTCAGCAGGTAAACAGTGTGTGTGCGCACATGTGTGTTGACAGAGGAAAAGAGCAAAGCAGCCAAAGATCAGCAATTGCTGAATCCAGGAGAAGGGTGTGCAGACATATTACTAGTCTCTTAACTTCCCTAAAGTGTTCAGAATTTTTGAAATAGAAAGTTGGTGGAAATGAAAGATTTTTAAAATCAAGGAGCAAAAGGCTCCTGAAGAACAAAGCAGTCTAGTGATTCAGAAATCAGTTACAAAAATCAGTTTTTATCTCGGCATCCCTTCAGCCAGCCAGACAGGATCAGGTAGCTTTGCGGCTGTAGGCTGTCGACACGTTGAACTCCACAGAACTTGGTGCACAAGGCTAGTTAGCTGGGCTGTTTCAGAACCTGCGAGCCCTGAGCAGCAACCTCTCCCTTAAAAGATGCACTTAAGAAGGTCCGTCCTTTCTCTTCTCTTTACTCTCCAGTTCTGAGGGGAACCCCTGCAATAGTTCCTTGCCGCGTGACGGCGGAACAGCCAGCCTGATTGGCCAGGAGGTGATCCTTGTCTTCTTTCTCCTGCTCTTGTTGGTCTGGTTCCTGAATCGAGAATTCGAGGTCAGCTACCGCCTGCACTACCATGGGGATGTGGAGGCGGACCTTCACCGCACCAAGATCCAGAGCATGAGGGACCAGGCCGACTGGCTGTTGAGGAACATCATCCCCTATCACGTGGCTGAGCAGCTGAAGGTCTCCCAGACCTATTCCAAGAACCACGACAGCGGAGGCGTCATCTTCGCCAGCATCGTCAACTTCAGTGAGTTCTACGAGGAGAACTACGAAGGGGGCAAGGAGTGCTACCGGGTCCTCAACGAGCTCATTGGGGACTTTGATGAGCTCCTGAGCAGGCCAGGCTACAGCAGCATCGAGAAGATCAAGACCATCGGGGCCACGTACATGGCTGCGTCGGGGCTGAACGGCGCCCAGTGCCAGGACGGTGGCCACCCGCAGGAGCACCTGCAGGTCCTGTTTGAGTTTGCCAAGGAGATGATGCGCGTGGTGGACGACTTCAACAGCAACATGCTGTGGTTCAACTTCAAGCTCAGGGTCGGCTTCAATCATGGGCCGCTCACAGCAGGGGTCATCGGCACCACCAAGCTATTGTATGACATCTGGGGTGACACCGTCAACATCGCCAGCAGGATGGACAGCACGGGGGTGGAGTGCCGCATCCAGGTGAGTGAGGAGAGCTACCGTGTCCTGAGCAAGATGGGCTACGACTTCGACTACCGGGGGACAGTGAACGTGAAGGGCAAGGGCCAGATGAAGACCTACCTGTACCCAAAGTGCATGGACAGTGGGGCCGTGCCGCAGCACCAGCTGTCCATCTCCCCGGACATCCGAGTCCAGGTGGACGGCAGCATCGGGCGGTCTCCCACGGACGAGATCGCCAACCTGGTGCCTTCTGTACAGAATGCGGACAAGATGTCTCTGGGTTCCGAAAACAACGTGCAGGCCAAGGACACTCACCTGCCCTCTAAGAGGCTGTGGAAGGAGCCCGTCAAAGCCGAGGAGAGGTGTCGATTTGGCAAAGCCATAGAGAAAAGCGACTGTGAAGAAGTGGGCGTGGAAGAAGCCAGTGAGCTCACCAGGCTCAACGTTTCCAAGAGCGTGTGACGCAGCGACCGTCGCTGCTGCGGTGCTCTGCTCCTTGAAACACCGTCCTGTTTGTATTCGCCTGCTGTGCGGCCGAGCACCACAGCCTCCGCCGCCGGGTGTGGCGCTGTGTGCCCGTTGCCCTGACGTCTGCGGGCGCCACACACATTCGGGCGCCACACACATTCGTCTCTCTGCTTTTTCTCCCCTGGGGCTCCGTCAGCAGCGTGGAGAACAAGTGCCTTGAGGGGCTGGCCGCGGCCTCGCGTCTGGGCACAGAAGCCGCGTCATGGCGCAGGGTATCGCTGGACTGTTTCCACAAAGCTGTGGTTAAGATATCATTTTTATTGCTTTTCCTCACAAGGCACTTTGGGTTTTGTTTTTGTTTTTGTTTTGTTTTTGCTAGTACAATGTTTTTGCATTTTTTTCCTGTATACATACTAGTGTTTTCCAGTGACCTGACCTTTCTATGTAAACACGTACACGCACATACTTTCATTTATGAATCTGAGATCAAGTGCCAGTAACTCACTGTGAGGGGAGGTGGGGGGGGGGGCGTGGGCTGCCTGCAGCCCCCAGCCGGGACAGCCTGCACCCTCCCCACCTGCACCTTCCAGAGCAGCTGGGGCCTCGGCGTTAGGGCTTCCTCCCCGTGCAGGCCAAGATTGCAGATGCTAGCCAGTAGCACAGCTCGGGACCCAGGCCTCAGGTATTTAAAAGCCGTGTTTCATTCTGCCCTGGACATCGAGGGGTCTTCCAGCTCGGAACAAAGGGGTTTGTCCTTGAAGCTGAATCCTCTGAGAAGGAAACTCAAAATAAATGTCTGAGGGTTGCATTTATTTATTTATTTATTTAGCAGGAAATGTGTGTCTCGGGGGAGGGGCAGCCAGATCCTTCTGGCAAAGAGACATAGGCTGCGTTGTGGGGAGGAGGTCTGCTGGGGGCAGAGCAGAAGGATGAGAAGATGTCCATTAGTGCTTCGGCCACTCTGGGCCACCTCCCCACACAGGGGCTGAGCAAGGCCTGACCAGGCCCAGCCAGTGTGCCCTGGGATGCCCTGGGACGGAGATGCTCTCAACCGCGGTTTTGAAACCTAATGGATGTTGCCGCTTCTGTCCCGTGGGCTGTGGATCTGGGCCCCCAGGGCCTCCTTGCTGCAGGGATTGAGGCAGAGCCTTGCCCGGCATGAGTCAGGAGGCCTGGGCAGAGTGCAGCGGCGGGCAGGCAGGGCCTGTGGCCTTGGCTTGCACACACCCAAGAAGTTCCTCATCCTTTCCCATTCTTGGCTTGTGCAGGGCCTGTGTGTGGCAGCCTTGAACCTGGTGAATCCCAGCCCTCTTGAGATGGCCTTCTCATGCTGTGTGTAGAGACAGAATCAGCCGCGTGCCCACGAGGTGTTGGGCCAGGGCAAGTAGAGAACCCTAAGGATAATCACTCTTAGGCTGTTTGTTGCAGATCCTGCCCATGAGGGCATTTGGCCTCGCTGAGTCTGGAGCGGACATGGAGTTGAACTCAGGCCCATGGTGCCCTGTCGTGGGCACTGTTACTTTCAAGGTGACTTGAGCATACAGTTCACAGGATAGTTTGAGGACCAGCTCCTTCTCTGGCATACCCTCACCGGCATACCCTGTGCGTTTTCTTTTTGCTGCTAAATCTCTATAACGTCACATCTGCATCAAGTCCCGTTATCAGTCTCCCCCTCCCCAAATTCATCTAGAATCTGCCATTTCTGGCATCAGGAAATGTAGATTCTGGTGGGCCAGCTTCCCAGGGGAGACACGTGGTGTGACCTCCCAGCAGTGCAACCATAGCCAGGATCTTTATGTCCCAGGGAATCGAGGCATTCTCATAACTAAGATCTTCCTTCAGGCTTTACTCTCAGTTTGTTGGTCTTCCAGTGCTGGAGGAAAGATGGTGTGACAATACCTCTCGCTTCTAAAGAATGTATTCTTCTAAGATACTGCAGAGTTTTATTTTTATTTTTTCTTTAAAACACTACCCAACACTGTCCTCATCCTTAGGGACGGTGAGCATGTTGGGCTTTTCTCCCATCAGTGTTAAGGCATGTATTGCAGTGTAGCCCTCTCCTACTTCTGTCCTCAGGCTCTGTAGCTCTGGCAGCAGCAAAGGGGGCAGGCGGTTGCCGACAGGTCGCCTGTGCGTCTGCCATTCCACTCAGAACATGCCCTACAAGGCTCATCTCTCCACATGCTTCCTCCCCAGCACATTCTCTTTCCCTTCCCCTCCTACAAAGGTGTTCGTGATTCCTGACCCTGGGAAGCCACAGACCTCAGGGAGAGGGTCTGAACGTCTGGTGATCTGGTGCAGCAGTGTGCACATCGGAGCCTTTGATGGTTGGCTCACCCAGGATTCCAAATTGTCTTTAAACAAACAAACAAACAAACCACCCGAGCCTTCCTAAATCACCAGTACAGATGTTCTCTCTGAGCCAATAGGCGACTTGGGTCCTTCCCAGTTCCCCGCCCTGAAGCATACCTCAACACAGGACCACAAAATCTCTGCAGTGGAGACGCCGTGCCTCGAGCTCCGTTGGCCTGAAACAGAGAATCCCTGAGGACAGGCCCCTGAGCAGTGGTTCAAGTGCTACCAATACGACAGATGTGCTCTTCACAGAGGCAATACCTCTGACGAACTTAGGTCAGGAAGCAATACTTCAGAACTGAATGTGTGTAAATAGTCGCTTTGAGCTGCAATTGCTGTTTTCTTCTTGGCCCCAAGTCAGATCGGATCATACACGTATATATGCACACATATGTATATAGAGAGATATATATAAGTATATAAACAAGCACACCTGATTTTATCCAGTGCAAACAAATGTAGAGCATCAGTTATGAAGCCTTTAAATAGCTGGAGGAGTCACACCGATCATGCAACACCTGCTTGCCACTCTGTTAACACTGACTCGGCTTTTGAAGACAACGGCCGCACATTTGCGCACGACACGGAGAGCCAGAGGGCCTTGCGCCACGTGGACTGTAATGATGTGTAGTTTCCAAAGATCTGTCTGCATTTGCATTTCTCGATTTTTGAGGTAAGCGTTTTTTGGCTGGTTGTTTCAGAAAATCACATCATGCTAGAACCTGAAATTAAAATAACAAGAATCAACTGTTGGCATTTTCCATGGTTCCTTCACTCTGCTGTTTTTAAACTGTTAACTCTAATTATTTCAGAATGCATCCGCTCAAGAAGTGGATATTAAAATACTCTAAAATCTAATATTTGATGCCTGGTATTTCCTCATTGAAAAGATCAGTTAACACTTCAGAAATTAGGGCACTCCTTATTCCCTGCGCTTTGTGGCTGAAATAAGAAGATTTGCTCTTCTTTCACATCGTGACTCTGAAAACAAGACAACTTAAACCGAAACAAAAACAACAGAACAATCCTATTTATGTAGTTTCTTTTTGTCTAATGGACATATTCGCTACAGTTGACTTTGGTTGAAAAGTATTTATTTTTATATGGAACTTTAACAAAAATAAAAAACAGGTTGCAGGACAAGTTTGGCTTGCAACGATATCCCTATTTTATGAGGCCTTCTAAATAGTTTTTTGTGCAGGTTCTTAGGGGAAGGAATTGACCAAGAAAATGAAGGTGGTTTTCTGAAAGGACGCTGCTGCACAGCCTGTCCTCGCAGAGTTCCTGAGGGGTGTCCACATCAGGGGAAGTCACAAAGCCATCTCAGAATCCATTTAAAGTCATAGAGCCTCTTCCCAGAAACACATGCATGCCATTGGTACATATCTCAGGGCTTCACGACACCTCCAGATCCAAAGCAAAACCATGGGTCTGTATGGGTGTAGAGCCTTCTCCCCTGGGAAGTCTGTCCTGGTGACTGCAGCATTTATCAGCAACTTCAGAGCACAGGACCCTCTTGAAGACTCAGCAGAGGGAGCTGAAGATGTCCCCCAGTCCTTGTTCATGCCCTGAAGAGGAATCAAGCTTCTAGGTGGTTCTCTGCTAGAACCTGGTGCCTCTAAGGGCGCTACTGGTTGATGTGGGCGTCCCTCCCTCCCAAGCCCTAGGAACCCTTCTGGAGGTCAGGAAGCTGTGGTCTGTGTTGCCCTGGAGGTCATGTGAGAACGTGAGTCTCTCTACTAGAAGGGGTACCCCAGGGACTTTGGAGGACTTGGCAGTCACAAAAGATGGCCCCTAATTTTTGCAGTAAACCTCAGGACTTAGCCTTTGGGGTTTCTCTCTTGCATGTGATTGCTTTTCTCTGCTGCGGGGAATCTCCTTGTGGCCACCTGGAATAGATCTCAAGTGCCAGGTAAAGGAAGCTAATTGGGGAAGATATAAGTAAGAGGAAGTGATTAAGAAAAGTACACACTTGCACACCCTATACGTGTAAATTAAAAATCTCCCCAGGTGTCTATTTTTATACAGTTCCTACATGAAAATCTTTTTTTTTTTTTTATTACGTGACTCCAAAGAGCTGTCACTGTATATTAGAATAACGTAAGTTTGGGGAATTCTCCTTGTTCCCGTTGGGCCCAGACGCCAGAAGGAAAAGCAAATTAAGTGATTGTGTATCAGGAGCCAAGGGCCTCGTGAAATCTCTGTCATGGAAAGCAGTGATCTTAACCTTACTTGGCTTGTGGAGCCTTTGATAATTGGATGACAATTGTGTCTCTTCTCCAGAAAACACACACACACACACAAACCCTCTTAATGTTGCATACAAATTCAGGAGTCCCCAGATTCAAATAAAGTACCCCCAATCTGCAACAACTAAGGAATGCTGATTTTTTATTATAAGTATCTGCAGGTGAGGTTCCCAAGCATTTCTATTGGAAATTTGCCTCACCATGTTAATGCTGCTTTGTTTGCATATGCATTACCAAGCAAATGGTATTTTCGTGTTTTATGTTTGATTTCTCTAAATACATTCAAGGAGCCACTCAAAGGACTTTACAGTTTCACAAAGTCAGTCAAATTCTTCCCAACAGATAAGGAACACTCAGCGGGTATTTACTGAGTAACTGCGATGTGCCGATGTGCCGAATGATGCCAAAGCTCCCCTCCTTCCTTTGGACTGTTAAGTTGCCTCGAGGCGAGCAACAGCCCTCATTAGAGACCCTGCTCTTCTGTTGCTTTCTGGCTGTGAATTCTTCAGTAAACAGAAAGGCATTTCCAGGTATCTGGGTGGGCACAGTGACGGCCTCTCCTTACTGACGTTTCTACCCAATGGCTTCTCAGTGTCATCTGTAAACAAAGAGATGATTTTTGTATTCATGGCCTTAAGGGGTATTCAGTCTTTGAAGAAAGAGCAACGCATGAGAAGCAGAGAAAACACCGTGTACCCGTGTTGTGTTGGTCCTTCACGGGGAGAGCGGCCACTCCACATGCAACCCATGAAGCCATCTGTTTTATTTTTTAAACTATTCTCTCCAGACGGCAGCTGGGGCCCCAGCACAAGGCTCTCAGAAGAAGGCGCTGACTTGGGCTGATTTGGCTGGTGAGAGCCTTTCCAGAAGAGCAGCAGCCTGAAAGAAGCACCTGGCGGGGGGGACCAGAGGTCTCTGCCCGTCCAGTCTCTGCCCTGGGCCCTGTCACTGGGCAAGGCAGCGGCTTCTGACGGGGCAGTCTTCTGAACAAATTGCTGCCTCTCGTCTTCATTTTCCTCTGACTTTCTTGCCCTTCTTACCAAACAAAAATTATTGCCACATAGGTTGGGAGGGCAGCAAAAGGTGTCAGAAAGGAGGAATTGTCTGGATTTGTCTACGTGATCCCAGGAAAAGGAAGAGCTGCACACCTGCACACTCGCGGGACTGACCCCCCTGTGACACCTGGAGCCCAAGGCAAACCTTACAGCTCACCACCCCTTCCTTGGGAAGATCTCCATTGACGTTCTCCCTGGCTTCCAGCCTCTGGGGTCTCCAGCACTGGCCTCTTGAGAGGCCTCCTCCCACCGAGGACCAGCCAGCCCCACTTCATGGACAGCCATGACTCTCTGAGGACACAGGTGCCTCCACTCTACCTGCTCCCCACCCCCTTTCACGGCTCTCTTTCACCTCCTAAGTAGGTTTCAGTTCCGTGCCATATGCCATCCTCCCTGCCTAACTTAAGGAATGTGGACAGACCTACAACAACACAGCGAGTTGCCATTTTATTGATTGAAAGAAACTAACCCTTTGGCCTCTGCGTTCACTTCTCACCTAGGCAAACGTCTGTGCCCGTGCCCCAGTTTCCCGTTACAGCTTTCCACGAAGGAACTCAAAACACAGGGGACCCCTTCGGTCTTCAGGAGGCCTCAACTTCTGTGGAGGCAGAGATGTTTTTTCTGTACAACAGATCACAGAGCGTAGCTGAGGGGGTTGCCCCAGTCTAGCCTGTTGCTACCCACAGCTCCTGGCTACAGAGCCGGAGCCCGGAGTGTGCTGCCAAATCCATGTGACTGCCTGTCATGCCCCCCCCCCCCCGTTCTTTGCCAGGAAAGAGCAAAATATCCTGGTGGTGGAGCGGGTCATTGGGTGTTAAATGGTGGAATTAGACAGTAGGCCCAAGTGCCCAACAAGGTAAAATACGTCTTCCCTTCTCTCCCTCTCCCCTTCTTTTTGTAATACTGGCTACTTGAATTAAATGTGGAATATTTAAGCTATTACCTAGTGTGCACTTAGAATAGAGACGTTTTAAAATTATTCCAGTGTCCATTTGGACTTGTGTCTGTGTGTTAACCAAGAGCGCCGGAGAATGCAAAGTCTGCAGCTTGTCAGTGCCTTCAGAAAGATCGGTGGGAAGCACAGGTTATGGTGCTGTCCTGTCCTTCCTTGAGTGGAACAGAAACAGATCACGCGTACCTTTAACACATAATCAGGTTCCCCCCAACTGTTGATCACACAATAAATTATTTATTATGTATAATGTTAGATCATTTTAAAAACACCTTTATCATGTATCTGTACATCTCTAGTGTTTCAGGGAAGTATTAGAGGAAAGAAAAATATAACTTGACTGTTTTTTGAAGTTTCATAGAATGTAATTGCAATTTCCTCCAATTTGGGGCTCCTGGGTTAAAAAAATTGACTTTGTTGACTATTCACAAAGGACTGAGAAAGCCAATAGTTTAATTTTCAGCAGGAAGTCCTATCATGTGCTGGGTTAGTGGAACTTTTCTTCAGTAATCTTGGTTTGCCAGATGTTATCTCTTCCTCCTCAAGAGTAAAGACTTCTGATGGCATCACAGATATATTTGGAATTTTCATTTAACACAGAAGAATATGGCTGAATATTGCCCCTGATCTCCTGTTTCTGTTATTAATTGCATGATGAGTTGTACTTTCCAAAAATTTCAGTCAAGGACTTCCATAGACTTCTGAAGTTCCTAATCTACCATACCTGGAGAGCATTTGGATTTGTTTGTTTGTTTTTAATATTGAAAAATGTAATTTACATGGACTTTCAGGAAATTAGTTCAGCTGAAACCTAACAAGATATAAGATAAAACTATATGGGTTCGTGGGGGGAAAAAAAAGATCTGAAGCAGTCATCCAGATAATTTAGGATAAAAGCATCATTTTCCCTAAAATATTTCTAATGAGACAAAGTGAATCGATTGCACGAATCACACCACGATCCAAATGCTTCCATTCACATTTCTTGCACAGTCAATGCAACGGGTCACCTCAACGCTTTCACTATCTCCTCTCCAAACTTCCTCATCTCCTTCTTCAGCTGCCTGTTTTGTTGGCAGAATGACAGGAGGCACAGACCTATATACTGTAAGAGCAAACCTAGCGTGTTCTTGTGAACGCACCATCTGAGCGTTACTTGAACTCCCAAAGAGTCTGCCTGCGTTCCAACCAGCGGCTCTTGCCACCGCCTCCCATAGAAGACGACTGGCGTCCGTGCCCATAGCAACAGATCTTCGAAGACTTCTAGTGGGAGTGCAGCCAGGCCAGCATGAATGTCCCATGTGCCCTGAAACAGGCAGTGAGGAAGACACTGGCTTCCCTTCCTCTAGTCCCTCCGCTGTACAAGAAGACACTCTCTGAGCACCTACATGGTGCCAAGCCTCCTGTGGCCTCCTTGTCTTCTTGGTGAACTCCGGCGTTCTTCATGTCGCGCTTGCCACACTCCCCTCTCCCCCAGCATCTGCACCTCACACACTGGCCCAGCTTCTGATGCTCCAGGCCCCTTGCCATAAATGGTCACCAGGTCCTAGGTGAAGCCTGTGGCACACACCACCCTTCAGGAAATAATCTGCAAGACCCTTCTGGTGTCAGCTCCAAGAAGCTGCCAGAGGGGCAAGCTGGGAGTTGGGAGTCTGAACTGAGCTATCAAAGTGGATACTCCAGGGCCATCCCGAGCAGCAGCAAGCCTGACTCTCTGAGACCCCCACCAACCCCCAGTATCCTAGGCTCCCCAAAGCTGTCCTTGGACTTGGGGGAGGTCACGGACAGAAGAGAACCATCCGAGGATGCCCAGAGAAACGGATGTCAACAAAGAGCAGTTCACCAGCATCCGTGGCCCAGTGCAGCAGGTCTTGGGTCCCACGCAGCCCTTTGACACCTCTTCAACCCTCAAGTGCCACAGCTGCAGGTGTGCCATAAGCCATTTGGGTGCACCAGGCAGGGCATGCAGGTGCACCCTCTTCACGCTACAGCATCCAGTGAAGCATCAGTCACAACACACAGATGAGCATCCAGTGAAAAACCCGAAGCCTTAACATCCTCTCGGAAATCCTGTGTCAATTTCACGACCTATAACGGACAGTATTTTAGGATGAGCCGTCCCTGAGATGATCCAATTACTAAAGTCAGCTTCCAACTGTCTCAGTCCATGTAGTGTTCCTTACACCATAACCAATTCTTTGAGGCATGCGGGTCCTAATGTAACCTGACGCACCAACGTGGCCCCTCCCAGCTTTGTCCTGACAGGTTCCCAGGGCATGGTGGTGAGTCCCTGTGGGGGGGCACCAGGGCTTTGTTCAAGAGCCTTTTCACCTGTGGGTGGTCGTCTGTCCACGCAAAACCCAGCCTCTTCCACACACGTGCTGACGGAGAGCCTTATACGCATGGGCTTTGCTTCTTGCTTGTCATGAAACACAGAAAGAAATCCCAGATTCTAAATAATCTTTCCGTTCCAAAAGCATGGATAGCTTTCTCTTTAAATCATATTTTCTAGAAATTGCTTGTGGCTCTTTCTTTTGTCCTCTCTGAACACATTCCCTTCCTTCTTTTCTCTTCCGACAGACAAAAGCACTGCTGAGAGGGGTCAAAGACTGTTTTGGAACCTAACTGTAAATAATAAATAGATACCTATGAAACTGCGTACGCTTTGCCAACCACCAAAACCAGGAAGAATGGTATCTAGGAGATATCAAGCTGTATCTGTATATAGATAGAAACAGATTATCTTTAATTCATTCCTACAGACCGTGTAATCTGTTGTGTACCAAACTGGTGTTCTGTATTAGAGAAAACTTCATGCCAGACATCGAGAAGGCTGGGAAAATCATTCAAAATACAGTATAATTAACTCCTGTTTTGTTTATTTATTCTGGGCTTGGCACAGTTTCCAACAGAAAATGTGCTTCGTAGAAATTATCGATCAGAAAGTGAACTTATCTGTAGGAATCCTGAAACCTCTCTTTAACTCAACGGGGACTCACATAGCTTCCCTGCCTGTGTGCACACCCTACATAGGCCAAGGAGGTGGGAGGTGGGAGAAGGTGCCGCAGGCCGTCAGCACCCCGTAGCTGGGGTCCACGTGTCAGGAACACGTGGTGTGGCTGCAAGTTTCCAGGGCCTCACAGGCGGGTGTCAGGATTGGCGGGTTCGTTAGCCCCGCCCCTCGGGCACCACCGTGTGCACACAGACACCAAGTAGAGAAAGGGAGTGAAGAATGTGCTCTCCCCAGGGGTTTCTCTCCCCACTCCGAGAGCAAGGGGACGCTCTTCTGAGTTGTGCATGGGACACACAGTGGCGTGCCTGGTGCGAGCTTTCTCTGTGACTTCTCTGGAGTTTGACACCTAACTGGGCTCACAGACAGGAGTGAACAAAAACTTGTTTTCTTTGGACTGCTTTCAGCAAAAATGGAAGAAAAGGGCTCATTTTTTCCAGTAATTTTTTTAAAATCAATAATACAGATCCAAAGTAAGCATTCACTGGCCCAGTTTCCCAATCTTTTCACTCAGAGGTGTGACTGCCAGTTCCCTGGGTTGTAAGAGTATGCTGAAAACGAGCCGAGTAGAAAGCTCTTTCCAGCATGGTTGGGTCAGCTTTCCTGTGCAGACTGTTAGGTGCGTCCTTCTCAGCTGTGTCTGACTTTTTTTAGCTGGTGTTGGGTAAGCAGGTGTGTGAAGCCGGCTGGGGAACAGTTGTGTGCTGCTGGTTAGCAAACACGATACCGAGAGTAATGATGCCCCCAGGAGGAGACTGGGCTCGTTTTCATTTTTATTTTAAAATTCAGCCCAACTAGCTG